>JAMKCH010022117.1:0-57077 GCA_023653785.1 Ophioderma brevispina
ACACGGAATATATCAACATTCTGTTGTTACTTTATTTTTGTCTGGATGTTTGAATTTTACGAAAAATGATTTTTCTCACGCGGCTGTTATTACCAATTTTTAACACGTATTCTAACCATGAGCGTTCATTTCTCAGTCACGCAAAGTGGGCGAGATAACCTTCTATTTTACAACAACAGTAAGACACTTGCCCTGGAATTCCAGTTTTAGGCCAGTCCCTGACATCATCCTTCCTTAAATCCATATAAATAAACGGTGAAAATTGTTAAAAATTGCGAAAAAGGTAGGTTGTAAATTCTTATTTCGTTCCAAGCTCGTAAAAGGCAATATGCGGCGTGTGTGTACTGTGTGTTTGGTGGCCAGGATGCCCCCCAGTAATGGCGGCGACGTAGAGGGTGTCCTTTCAAGGCTTCCCCGTCGGATTCGTGTATAGGTGAAAATAACACTATAGACCTGAAAAATACCCCTGATTTAGATCAATACCTTAAGAGTACAGAAAAATACAACCTTATGGTAGAGTCCAAATATAGAGAAGGAACGATGGATGGCGTGGTGCATGTTGGGTAATATGTCACCATGGGGGGAACCACACCCCTTTTGGGTATGGGTATTATTTTAGGAGTATATTTGGAGGTTCTGCATCCCCAGAGAGGATGCAATTTGTATTGAGTCTACGTCAGAGTAAGTATTAAGCCCGCAAGTAACATTAGAGTTTAATGACACCTCAACACAATTGTTGTTTGTGTTGCCTGCCTAAAGGCAGGAAGACACATAGGGATCACTTTGTCCACTGTTGTCTGTTGATGTCTGTTGTTGTTGTTGACATCTGTTGTTGTGAAAAAGGGTTAACATTTGCCTCTAATATCAGCATATACTTCGATGGATTTAAACCAAATTTGACTCGTAGATGCATCAAGGGATCCCTCATTTGCTGATGAGGTCAAAGGTCACATACTAAGGTCAAAGATCATTTGAGGTCAAGTTGTAGGATAGGCTGAAAAAATGTTTGACTCGGGTATCTGCATACTTTCGATGGATTTAAAAACAAAATTGAGTCATAGATGACCTCAACTGAAAAGTTGGAAGTTCAATTGGAGCCAAACTTGAGTCATAGGTGTAACATTGGATCTCGCCACACAATGGCGGCGATGCTGCACCAGTGCACCTCAGGTCACACAAGTAAACTTTACTAGATTTTAATATTTCTAGGTATATTGCAGGATTTTCATCAGGCACCGCATTATTAGTAATGTTTTCCCTTCTTAACCATGTAAACCAGTATATGCAGAGAGGGTGCATGTAAGTGACAAAAACATGTTTTTCACATGACTAATTTCCGTTGTGAATGCCCCGGCACCTCAACTCGACATTAAAAGTGGTCAGGCCCGTACGCAGGGGGGGGGGGTGCGCCCCAAATTCCACAAAAGGGGAAAAGGTCCACTTTTTGCCGATTTTTTGGATAAAAAGGTCCAAAATTTAGATAAAATATAAGGGAAAGTCCACTTTTTGGTGACGAGATGTTCAAAACGTCCAAAAATGGACCATTTTAGGGGGGTTAGGCCCATTTTTTTCCAAAAAGGTCCACTTTTTTGAAGACCCGCACCCCCGTAAAAAATCCTGCGTACGGCCCTGAAAGTGGTAACCATGAGAGTTCTTCAATTTTTCAAAACCCCCCCTTTTCAATGATTTTTCATTGATTTTATCCCTTTTTTTTGCAAAATCGATGACAAAATTAGGGTTAAAAATACCCCCTATTTCAAGCTTTTCAATGACAAGATTTTCAGACACCCCTTTTCAAATGGCTCTTATAATTTAACATATAAAAGAACAAAACATACAAGTATGTTTTGTGTCTCCTGTACTCCCAGATAATCCTGTGTCTTTAATTGGAATTAATTACAATACTAGTACCTGTATACTGATTTTAAATGATTAATGCAACAAGATAAGCATTCCCTTGAAGCGTTATGTACAAAAAGACCGATCGACCATGACCAATTCTGTGAAATACCCCTTTTTTAAAATTTCGCGGAGACGGATGCTCAGAATGCCCCTTTTTTCGTGATTTCGCGGTCCCCGATGACAGCAAAAAATATACCCCTTTTCCGCGAAATTTAGAACTCTCATGGTTAGGCCCCATAAAAAATATTTTTGATTCACGTCCCCGCCCGCGTGTAATTCAGGTGCCGCATCAATATTTTTTTTTTTTATAATTTCCTCAAGAAAATGAATTTTTATCCTCATCATTTTGACCAAAAAACATTTCCTAAGCAATCAATCACTCTGTAACCAAAGTTTTATCAAATTTATCATTATTAAACAGTGGAAAAATGATAGTTTCTAAGGTCACTTTTCTCCTGACTTTTGCCAAAGTCGCATTTTGTTTAATTTCACAAGTGGGCAAAATATACCACAACAAAGTTATTAAATATCTCATAGTACCAGATAAGTAACCCAGGCAAGTACCCACATTCTTATTGAAAGATTTTTTTGTAGTCTGGTTGTTGCATGTGAGTCAGTCTTTGGGTTGCCGCCTGTTTACAATCCTTGGAAATGCGGAATACGCCCTTCCCGTTGTCATATACTACAGTGTCTGTGTGACTGAATTGTCCTCCACCCATCATGTTCTTCCATTGAGTTCTGTACGCATCATTTGTTTACAACACTGTACCAAATGGTCTCGTCTACAAGGTCACGGTATTCCGTACATGTTGCTAATGGTAGCTAGGACACTCCTCTTATGGGGGACACTCATTTTCTTTACACGACACCGTAGAGGATCCAATTTTAAAACCTGTCCACAATGATTTTTTCAAAATGTGTTGCCAAATTCAATAACTTACATATTTTTACTAAATTTTAGGGCGATTTTCATGGATTTTCACATGTTGAATTTTAAGATTTGTTGAGTCATTTTGCCATAGGCAATTGCCATAGGCTAAGGTAAACATTCTTCCTATGAAAAGGCGATGGAAACAAAGCTTAATTAAGATGGTTGTTGATATTGCGGGGTGTTGGTAAGGGTGGTGTGTTTTGCGGGTGTTGGGGAGGGGGTGGGGTGTTTGGGGTATGGGTGTTGGGGAGGGGTGTTGGGGAGGGGTGTTGTGTTGCGAGGGATGTTGTTTTGCAGGGTGGTTGGGGAGTTTGCATGGTGTGGGGGACGGTGGTGTCTGGGTGTTCGGGGGGAAGTGGTGTGGTGCGTGTGTTGGGGAAGAGAGGCATGTTACGAGGGTTTTGGGGTGGGGTGGGAGTTTTGCGGGGGTTGGAGGTGTTGCACGGGTGGGGTGTTGTAAGTGTTGGTGAATTGTAGGGGTTGCGAGGGGGTTGGGTATGCGAGGTTTGGGGATGGGATGGGGTGTTGTTTTGCTTTATCGCATGTTTAGTGATCGCAAACATTCAGCGGGGACATATTTTTTTGCTATATACCGGCAGGTTTGAATTTCCCGCACTAGATAATAACCCCTGATTACGTGGCACTAATTGTATAGTTCAATCGGGTCAAAAAAAAATAAAGGTCCCTCCCTCATCAAATTTCGAAAGGTCTCCGACGTGAATCAAAAATTTTTTTAGGGTGCCGTACAACTTTTTTATGTTTGAGTTGAGGGACCGGATGAAATGCCAGTAGTGGTACATAATGGATACTATCTATTGATCATTCCCTCCATGAAAATGAATGTACCAGGCTCGGGCCCCTTAAAGAGTAGTCCCAATAGGTACACTTATCCTGGTCACCCAGTATATAAGGTACCAGAGACTCCCCATAGGGTTTTCGATGTTTTAAATTGGCAACTTACTTTGTTCAATTGTGCACCTAATTATGGTTTAACTCTAAACTTACTTATACCAACGAGCTCAGCGCAATCTGAAGAAAAAACCTGAGGAACTGTGTCGGGTGCTTAAGGTGCTTTGCAGAGTATTTTCTGAATTAGCGAAGACAAAATGGTGCCTCATTAGAAAGGAGTTGAGGTCAAAACTGGTGCATTAATGGTCAAACCACGTCGTAGTCAGGCGTTGACTTAAGTGCCTGTCTCTTTTTTCTCCTTTTTCCCCGCAAAGTGGCTACATGGACAAATACGAAAGTTTCCACGCCTTCCGAACGAAATTCATGGTTCTGCCTTTAGAAAAAATAACCTTCATGATGGAGTTGTGATATGCTATCGTGCTGTCCGTGCACAATCAAGACGTAATGAACTTCGCAGCACTTGCAAAATCGACTATTAAGAGCGCCGCCTATGAATTACTTCGGTCTTTAAGGGGTGAGGCACTTAACTTTTTATAATGTGTAATGTATTTTTTTCAAATGCTCAGTAATTCCGTTATTTAACAGGTTTCAGATGAGTTTTTTTAGTATCCAATATTAGCTCCCTTTATGTCTTTTTGTTGTTGTTTCGTTTGTTTTTTTATAACTCGAGGTTGATTTTGGTTCATATCACTCATACATCTTCTCTGAGCCAACACATCATGCATTTTTTGTTGTATTCGTATTTGTTTGGTTAAAATATAGAGGATTTCGGGAGGATTTCATGCCTACCTCTTTTAACATGAACAATGTTTACGTCATCCTCGCATCTATCTCCTACAACACGCTGGCGGGGCATTGTTATCACCAGGATGTCCCTCCAGTTTCCGAATTATTTCGATATGTACCGCTCCCTTAACAGTCCCCCTCCCCCCCGTGCCCCACCGTTCAGTTTCCGAGTGTCTTCTCCAGAAACTGAATCCGCCTTGCTAAGGAACGCTCACCGGGGTTGGTCATGTTGTCCCTCCAGGTAACGTGGATCATTGTTTGATTGCAAGATTTATTTCGCCAATATAATTTCAAATCATAATTTGCCAATAACCATTTAAAAAAACCAGTTGAACAAATATACCACACCAACAAAAAATAATAAAATGTGCTCTAATTCTTTTCAATATGAACTCCGCAAGACACCAACACACTCACAGTTGCTACACACATTGAACATCATATTACTAAATTGCGAATGCCGTCAGCCGCGGCTGAAAACGTTGACCTCATGTGACCTGCAATTGACCTTATTTCAAGTTAAAATGGAGGCTTTCCGAGTAAATTATGTTCTTGGTCAATTTCTGGTTTCTTTATTTTTGGCCTAAGCATAACTCCACATTAATATCTTTAACATGTGCATTAACGGATGTGGATTTCTGCAAAACAATAGTAATACCTTTTGCCTGTTAGCCATGTGGTTTTACAACACACACGCCCAATTCAAAGAGCGGCCAACTTTTCACACTTGACATACGACAATAATGATCAACAAGCAATTCAGAATCGAGTGATATACTATTTCCTTATAACATTACATTACCTTTTCAGAGAGTTAAAATACTCCACAGTTTCTCTCGAAAACATAGAAATTCATAATTTTTATCGGGAAACAACCTTTCTCGTGCTAGACTTGGATGAGAAACCGGCCTTAATAAATGTGACCTTTGATACGGAAGGTCACATACCGGGACCCTGGACCAACTGAATTCCCTGAGCCTCTATATACGCACGGCCGTGACATGTGCTGCTATTCACTTAAGCCGTCATGTTTTGTGTTAGTTTAAACGAGGGGCTGGGACGCAGTTGCTTACTGGAGAAAAACAAGAGAAAATTATCCTTGGTTTGATAACAAACTAACACGTGGTGACCCGTGTGACGTATTGCATGACCTCCTGGTGCCTTTTCGATTCTTTCTGTCCCTCATTCTTTGAACTCTGAGTATTGTAGTCTCAATTTGTTCAAAATTTGGATTTTATTATTTCTTTTGATTTTTTTCAGCATATTTCATCGCGCATTTTGTAATATTGTTTTCAACTTGTTGATTGATAGTTAAAGCAGGTATTGTTCGCTCTTTTGGAGGGAATTTGAGAATCGACCAAGTTGAGGTCGGGTGCACAGGCAAAGGTATTAACGTATGTAATTTGCGAACTCCACAATTCCGTTAAGACACATGTTAAAGACATCATTTGGAGTTATGCTAGCAGAACTACGTTTTTACGCTGCTTTATTACCCTTTAATAAAACGAAAGATGATGCCAGGTAGCTTCGCGAACCGCTGAACAAATTTGGGATAATAAGAATTACAATTTTGAAGCCCATTTCATGTACACTAGATCTCTATGGCAACATTTGTGACTCTTAAGAGGGGGCAGACTCTTTTTAGAAACCAGTCTTATTTTATTTATTTTTACATTCTTAACAGTAGATAAAGGCAAAATAGACAAAAATTTAACTTTATCAGCGACTTCAACATTTTTTATTGAGCCATATTAATTGGTCATAAGAATGCCCTTCAGAAAACGGGCGGAGAGCTTCCTACAACTGGGAGACCTTATGCGTGACGTCAGCCTGTTTACTCAGGGCACTTCCGGTTGCCAACACTGCAGAACTGCATACGGTGATAGATGCAGAAGCTGACTACCGTGGTATTTAAATCTGTACAAGGTGTCTTTTTCTTACATTTTTCAATAATGAAAAAAATGGAATCTGAATGGAGATGCAGAGGAGCGTTGAGTGCTTTTTTGTAGTGTGGAACGTGGTGGTAGATTTTTGGGAAGGAGAATGCAGGTAACAGCCCGGCCGGAATACCATGGACCGAAGCTCATGATATTATGTTTGAGCCTCCCAGCAAGAAACAAAGTACAAGATAATGCAAGGAAATTAACCATGACCGTTTTGCCGGACCGCCGGAACATATTGACTCGTATTAAAATCTAAAAAAATCTTTGTTTAAATTATTTAGTAACAAAAATCAGAGCAATTGTAGACAAAATAGCACGAGAATTTCGGTGTAGATTCTGCAAATCTGAGAGTGTTCGGCGTATTTTCGTTAGGCTGCCACGGTGTATTAGCTGTAATTGCGGTCCGATTGCGTCCTACCGAACCTCATTGGGCATTGTTTGTGGCAAATCTTTCATTTCAAAGAATATTTCTGCACATCATTTCCCATGGCAAAGATTCTTGTTAACTAATGATTTGTCCCAAAGCTTTGGAATTGTAATTTCGTGAAAAGCCTGACCAATGAGCTGATAACATGAACCACACACGACGTGGCTTGTAATCTACAGCTGCTTATGGACCCAGAGGGGGGATTTACCCTGATAAATGGTCAGTGTTTGTGCTTATACTTTCATTTCAAGAATATTTTCTGCAACATCATGTTCAGTCCCGATTCTTTTTAGATAAATTATTTGTCGGAAAGCTTTGAATTGTAATTTAACACACCTCGGACTGAGAAAAAAACACTAGTTATGCACGGTAAGACGGGTAAGACCATGCGCAGATACTGAGCTCACGCACGGTGTATCCCATATCTTTGTGCCGAGCAAGCGGCGGCGATCATGAAGGCAGAGGGTACACGCGTAAGCTGCAGTCGTATTTTTTTAGGGTTGGGCGAGGTTAGAAAATCCATTTCTCTTGTTAAGGGCATTTCGTGATCCACAGCCTCGTCACCCCGTCTACCTAAAACATGTTGAGATTTGTGTATCACGAACCTTTAGGCCTAGTAATCCATTGTGGGCCCTCTTACGTTCAAATTTCGGTCCGCATCTGTTAAGAATTCGCATTTTTGTAGTTTTCATGTCCGTAAACGGACAGAATTACACCACAAAAGCACATAGTAGCCTATGGGGACCGTGGGAAAGGAGTAATTGCTCATAACACTAATCCGAAGAAAGGGATCAGCTCAAATTTGGAATAAGCTTTTCTCAAGATATCTAGTATCCATGATAAAACAAGTGCTGGAACACGAAATCCTCCTTTAATACAGCTCTAATTTAAAAATACCTGTGTATGTATGAAACAACATATTCCTCAAGTGCAACAAAACTCCGAGAGAATGAAGCATATGTGCAAAATGAGACATAACTATATAGAGGCTTAAAACTTACGTAAATCTGACTTAATTTTGGTCAAAATTGTCCCTGAAAATTTACAGGATGCCGTGAGTTTTGATTCGCACTTGCTGTGAATTAATTCACATTGCTCGCTTATACAAGTCATATAAATTTCTAATCTCGCACAAATAACAATGAATCTGTACTTATTAAGATTGACTAGCCGGAATTTCAAGAATTACTTGTCCCTCAGTAAAATTATGTTGGATTTCGTTTCAACAATGCATTGTCACTTACGCTGTGGTTCTTTCTGCATCGCTGTTGTCACATGCCTTCTTGTCGCCTAGTGGCCACACCGCCTAAACATGTGAACTTCACCCGGGATTTGCCGGTGTGTCGTTACTTTTTTGTGAAACATTTTTTTAAGCGATGGCTGGGTGGGTGTTATTATATTTAATTAATAAAAAATGATGGAGAATATTTAATGTGTCATTAATAAAGCACATTTTAAGCTTTCTGTTGATACCAATTCGTAATTGTACCAAAAATGTCCCCTTCCCCTTTAATTAGTCCACTGTGGACTATAACAAGACCACCATGATAATGTTCAGCATGTTAAAGTCAGTCTTGTTAAGGACCGATTCTTGGCTAGTGTTAGTTAATTGGCAGCAAAACAAGATCGGATGAATTTAGTAAATCTGCCACACTTATATGCCACCCTTTAACATGCGGTTTATTCCGAATGTTGCCGAAATCGTAGCTGCGGCAGAAATACTAAATTCTTTCCCAAAGATCATACCTTTATTGTTTAATACGCACAGGCAACTTGCAAATCCTGTGGGAAATGTAGATCAGCTTATCACCAATCACATGAACTGCAGTCTCATTTTTATGCTTGGTTCTATAGGCTTGATTGAATCCTTGCAGCTCTGCTTTAGTGTACCAATTAACTAGGAAGGAAGTGCAGAAAATGGCTCATCAGCCATGGAATGCAGTAAAACACGCTTGTCACCTAATACTGCCTCATGTGGTCAGTTCAGTGTTTTGGCAACAACCAAATCACTAGGCGCGGCCAGGGCGTGCAATGGCTAAAACAACCAAATTTTCAATGGTCATTTCCATATGAGGGCCCAATTTGTACTAAACATTGTTCACTGCATGAAATAAAGAAATACATAAATACAAACCCGGTGGTGCTACTACTACACATGTCTTTTTATGATTTGTTGGGTACTTTCACGATTATAATAGCTCCCACCGGACAGATGTTGCGACCACCCCAGGGCAAAATTCCAGTTAATTCCCGTTTGAAATTTGTTCCTTTTCCCTGACGGAACTAACTGGTTTTCACTGTTTTTAACTGTTGTAACTGGTCCTTAACTGATTTCAACTGGTCGTAAAAACCTAGTTGAAAATTGTTCCATTTTCCGTCACGGAATCAAGTATTCAACTGGCTTCAACTGGAAATATCCAACTGGTATCAACTGGATTTCAACTGTTTCCAGTTGAAACCAGTTCAACTCTGATCAATTGGAATTTTGACTTGGCTATGTTGGTATCAAATGAATACTATAAATGCAAACCGGGGTGCTACTCCTAAACATTCTTACTGACTCATGTTTGGGACTTTTCAGATTAAATATCTCCACATGGACAAATGTTTGACCCCTAGGTGTTGTCAAATGAAAATAGTGGGAATTAAAACTAGGCCTAAATTGCCTTCTGATGAAGCATAATGTCACATGCCATGTTTCTATACCTTTGACCACATCTAGTGAACCTGTTAATTTGAGAAGATAAAGCAGAAGATGAATTTTATAGATTTTTCAAAAATGCACCTTTAATCATCGCATATTGCCTTTGATAATCTGTGTACACCTCATATAGGCCTTTTGTCGTGTTCATGTGTTTTCTACCACGTTTGGGGATCACGACCACTACACTTGAGACTGAATTTCTGAATTTTCAAGAATACCCCTTTAATCAGCCAACATTGTCTTACAAAAACCCCTATCTGTGTACTCTATATGGTCCTTGGGATGAGGATCTTCTTAAAATAGTGATCATAGCATGTGTTTGAGACCAAAGCAGGCAAAATTTAACAGATGTTATAAGATGCCACTTAATTGGCCTACCATGACCTTTGACCCCATGTGGTGTACACCCTTTGGTCTTGGATCAGTGGTCTTTCAGACCAACGTTGGTTATCATAAGCACTTATCTGTGAGGCAGAAAATTGATTTCTAGATTTTCAAGGAATGCCCCTTAAATCGGCCTACATTGGGTCTTTCGCCTAATCTGTGCATGCCCCTATATTGGCCTTGGGTTAATGGTTCCGTTTGTCTGGAATTTGTGACATCAACATTGTTTTGTGCAAAAAGGAATTCCTAAGATTTTTCAAATTTGATGTTTTTGACCTTTGACCCTAAGTGACACCTATGGTCAAACTGTGATCACCCTATATGGGCCTTTGGTTAATGGTTCTTCTGACTGAAATTTGTGACCATAGCAATTGATCTACGGCAGAAGACGGAATTTATAGATTTTCAAAGAATGCCCCTTTAAATCGACACACATGAGCTTTGGTCCCAAATCTGTGTACGCCATATATGAAGCTTGGTCCATGTTTTCTTCAAACAAGTTTGTAAATCGTCCCAAGCGGTTTGGGTTAGAAGAAAGCCTTTTAGGAGCGTTTGGAAAGAAAGAAAGAACAGAGACAAATTGTGCCGAAGAGGCACTAACCTAGCCGTGGCTAAAATGACCTTTGATCCCTGCCGACACAATTTTGTGAAAGTCGGAACCTGCGTCCTATGCATAGTCCGTGACCATACAACGTTGCATATGGCAAATATGATTTTTTTGAAGATTTTTTTAACATTAAGACCGTAAGTTCCCCTTTAATGACCTTTGACCCCATGTTGAGGCCCCAATTTCGGTGAGGGTCTTAAGCTCTTCTTATGGCATGATCACATGACCATGGTACCTTCAAATGCCAATTATGAATTTTTTTTGAAGATTTTCACATTAAGACTGGAAGTTCCCCTTAATACCTTTGACCTTCCTCTGTGGTACACCCTAAGGGCCTTGGGTCAGCAGTTCTTCTGAGCAATTCTGTGATTCTAGCAATTTGATTTGTGGAACAAGAAGGAATTTATATTCCGCAATGACCCTTTAATCGTGCGCCCACGATGACCTTTGCCCTCAACCTGTGTAACACCCCCTCGGGTCCTTGGATCAGGTTCTTCTGACACACGTGGTTATCAATAGGACTATTCTGTGGCAGAAGCAGGCTTTTATAGAGTTCCGGTGATTTTCAAAGAATGCCCCTTTAATTGGCCCACGTGACCTTTGACCCCAATCTGTGTACACCCTAAAGGGGCCTTGGGTCAGTGGTTCTTCTGACCAATTTTCGTGGCAATCGGATAAAGCGTTTGGCACTAGTAGCATTTTGAAGTTGGGTCGGAAAGAAGAACTAGAGACATTTTGTGCTCAAAGAGCACGGACCTTAGTCGTGGAACTTTTGTACATTTGGTAATTTGACCTTTGACCCTTAACCATTAGTCACATAACAGGGTCACTGTACTTTTTTTCATCTTTCATTAATCCCTAAAAGTTGGTATATGGTATTTTTGCAATATGGGCAATTTTGATATTAGCATATTTTGACCTTTTGACCCCTAAACGATGGGTCACAGAGCGGGGTCACTGTGGACTCTTTTTCGTAATTCATCGATACCATCATGATGGCATAATTAGATTAGTCAATTAAGCTTCTTTCAGATTTGACCTATAGATGACCCCCATTTGACCTTTGACCCCATATTATGAACACGGATAACAGAGTTTTATCCAGTGGTTCTTGTGACCAAATTTGACATTTATACCTAATTTGGTTGATGAGTTATAGTGTTTTTGCATATTAATTAGCTCATTGCATACCTTACACTTGACCCTTAAGGCCAATATTCTGTCATGATTTGTCTCAACATTATCCGCAACTTTTGCACAGACATCACCCATCCAAGTCTTATCGTTTTTGAGATATAGCATTTTTGCATATTAATTAGATATGGCCGCCATTTTGAATGTTAATCAACTTCGATCGTTTATCTGTGTACACCCTATATGAAGGATGGTCTAAGGATTCTTGTGAACAAATTTGGAATCTATAGCTTGTTGTCTGAAGGACAAGTAGGCTTTTAAAGATTTTTACAAAATGGCAGCTACTTCCAGTTACGTGACCTTTGACCCTAATCTGAGTACACCACATATGCAGCTTGGTCAGCGGTTATTCTGAGCAAATCTTGTCAAAATCGGCATAAGGGTTTGAGACTAGTAGCATTTTGAAACAACCGGAAGTGCGTGGGAAACAAAGAAGAAGAACACACACAAATACAGGACCTAGCCGTGCTACGCACACGGCTAGGTAAGGAAAGAAAGAAAGAACGCCTAGAAGCACAATATGTCAGCTGTGCTATGCACGCTGACATAACTAGTTGAGACAATTGTTAGTTTATCTGCTTGCACCCCGGTGGTGGGGGGGGGACTGTGTTCAAAGGTGGAATATGATGCGGGAAATGGACTGACAAAGCACCATAAAACAAGTTATTTTCCACCGACTAAAAAAAATACCATAAACAGTATTCTGCTGTTTTGCTACCACTAAAGAAGTATTTCGTCACTTGTGCAACCTAAAAACAAGTAAGCAATGCATTGTGTCGTTAATATATCCTGTTATATCATGGGCTAACTTTGCTGTACAATATTTCTGATTTGATCTCTGTTATATTGAGTCATCAAAATTTCAGGGTAGAGAAACATACCCTATTGTTAATTTTGCTGTTTTGGACACCCTAATCAATGTACGCAGGTACATCGACTGTTGGAAAAAAAGACACCCTTTTACGCATTTTCTTGTTCACGCATCATATCACCTTTGGAATACCAAGTGACAACCCCACCCCCGGGGCTAGTACAAAAACCTTTTTGGGACACCTTGGACTCGCAACAGTTGCACTCTGGGTGTTGCTTTTTTGTCTTTAAAGTCAAGCGCGAAGCAGGCGAGACTTGTGGTTCGAGAACCAACCGCCTTGTTTTTATTGTCTGCCTGCAAGCAAAAAATATTGTACATTTTTTGTCCATCACAGGACAAAACGTTTACATCAAAATGCTAACAGCCATGGGACATACATATTTCTGTAGAAAAAAAAAAAATAAAATTTGTTCAAGTAGTATTATCAGACAAAACTTCAGAAAGTTTGAAGAGATATATTAATGAGTGAACAAATTTATAAGAGTGTAATGTCCATCTGTGATGTTGAGGTTGTTTAACACCATTACAAAATGGCCTGCTCCAAGGGTGTCTACATGTTTGTAACCTTTTTTAACCCTGTTCAAGTAACTTAGGATATTTGTGAACTTCCTAAAGAGAGTTTCAACACAAAAATCTGAAAATATATTTTTCACTTTGTGCTAACACAAAAACCGATCAGGCGCAGTATAGGGCCGAATATTGATGACAAAAACAATATCACAAATTATTGTCATTTTCATTTAAAGATACAAATAAAAATTTAGAGAAACTTCCTGGTGGTCTAAAGTATCTGATGACTTCCGGATAGAGTTGACTGTGGAAGTGAAATACCCAGTTGAAGAGCTCCATTCCACATTGAAGCGGATACTAGGCTTGGCTTCAAAACACTTTATGGCTACCCAAGTGAGTAGTGATTTATGCCAATGATACTGATGTGATCGTATTGTGTATCTGGTAAACCCTAAAGCAAGTTTCATCTGTGAAAATTTTTTTTTTAATGAAGCTTAATGGCCTCATAGGATAAAAATAAGGAATAGTGTCTTAAATGCTGACTTACCGAGGTAGGGGAGAAACAAGGTCAAGCCAATTGAATGCAAGGGATGTCGACTTTGGTGCCCCTAATTGCGGAACTAAGCATTTTTTAAAGAGAGAACTGGCACATGAAAAATAGTGCGCCTCCAAGATGTTTCAAAATCTATATTTTTGGGTATGGTTTTGTTAAAGCTTTTATATACAAAAGCCCTCACCCCGAAATTGATTAGGCCAAATTAGCTTCCTTATGGGAAACAGACATTTTGTATTTAAGTCACGCGACGTACATTAAGCAGACGACGAAATTGGCGTTTAACACAAGAACAGCATGCCTATGGCAGTTTCCCACGCTATGCACAAGGTTTGACCAGTCTTATAACGTTTGTGGTTTAATATCAGTGAGTACAAGTCAAAAAATATTCATGTAATATACACATTTGTGAAAGTTATGGAAAACTTAAAAAAGTTGGCCTACGAATTACCTGGATGTCTTTTATTCTTCATATCAATGTCCCTATCGGTTGTTGGGGTATGTTAATTTGTTAGTGTGTAAAATATGTATCTTTTCTTCCAATGGCCTAGACTAGACATTTGAGAGCAAATTGTAAGAATTTCATATTTTGTGAAAATGTGCCAGTGCCGCTTTAAGAGACTTCAAACTATTTCCTTATTTCAATACCTATGAGCTCCTCAATAATTGGCACCAAAAAAATTTTTTATCACATCAGAGGAATTTTAAAATTTGACACCTGTACAACTGACAATGACCCTTTTTATGATTTTTTGTTTGGCCGTTTTTAAGCTAGAACCTCTCCAACTTTTGGCTGCAGATAGTACAAACTATACCTTTTTGGAATCCTTATGATTAACTATTAACTTAACTTTGGTATACTTTTTCAACATGATGGGGTCCAATTTCAAAAATTTGACCCCTTTTATTGACCTTTGACTCCCCCCAAAAAAAAACAACAATTTCTTCCCACACCCCTAACGATAACTCACTTTTTTTGGTAAATGTTTATACCTTTAAACCTACCAAAACCAGTTGGAATCAGCTTCTTTCAAATTTTTTCACAGATTTGCTAAATCTGTTTTATTTGTTGGTTACTAATCTAGTCCTGACAAGACTAAACTTGAGGAATGGGGTTCTGAGATGAATCTAATCTCATGGGAGTTTGGAGGAGCTTTGGATAACGACTCAACAGGACTGCTATCCGCCTTACATAAATAGCTGCCAGGCTAGAAGTAGATATCTTCAGAGCCCTCCCACTATGACAGTCTCAATGGGCGTGATATAGCTTGAAATTAAATACATTTAATGTCCCCCCCCGCCGACGAGTTCGAACGGGGACTAATGATGACACGTCGTTCGTCGTTCGTTGTCCGTTTCTTCCGTGAATTAACAATTTTCACCGCACCTTATAGACGCTTAAGCTGGAGTTCCTTAAGGGTGACAATGATTTACTTGGTGGAAAGAAGCGGGTTGATGAGTTTATCTCACCTGATTAGATTGTGGCCGTAAAATATGGTAATTAAGTATCTAATTTGCATAATTTACGAAATTTCCTGCCAGGCCAGTATACAAGTTTTCGGAGTTCCAGAAGGCGGATATTGATGTAACTTGGTGTTAAGGAAGCGGGTTAAAGATTCTCGACCTGATTAGATTTTGTGGGCGTATTTTGGGCAATTGAGTTGCACTATTAGCTAATTAATATGCAAAAATCAGCGTAATTGCTATCTTTTGGAAATGGTAAATCGGATACTCGAAATTCCTGCGCTGCATGAAAGCCTATATCAGGGCCACATCTTTTTGGCAATTTGATTATGTGATATGCGGCTTAGGTTGCAAATGGAGCTAATTAAATATGTGTAATTGTCTGTATCTCTGAAACCGTACATTGATAGGCAAAATTCCTCTTCGCTATATGAGATTACTATGCCAAGGGATGGGGTGGGGTGGGGGTTGGTATTACGGGGTGTTGGGGAGGGGGTGTTGTGTTCAGGTTTTTGGTAGAGGGGGTGGTGAGGGGGGTTGTGTTGGGGAGGGGGGGTGGGGTGTTGCATGTTGTTGGGGAGGGGGTGTTGCGGTGTGTTTGGGGAGGGGGTGGGTTGTTGCGGGGTGTTGGGTTAGGGGTTTTTAGTTTTGCTGTTTTTTTGGGGAGGTGGGTAGAGTGTTTGCAGGGGGTTGGGGAGGGGAATGGTGGGTTTTTTTTGCGGGTTTTGGGGCAAGGGGAGGCGTGTTAACGGTAATGGGGTGGGGGAGGGGTTTGAGAGGGTAGGGGGTTGCTGGGGGGTGCAGAGGTTGGGGAGGGGTGGGTGTTTGCGGGGTGTGAGAGGGGGGTGGGTGTTGCGGATGTTGGAGAGGGGTGGAGTGTTTTAGTGGGTGTCCCCGGGGAGGGGGTGGGGTGTTGTAGTTGCATTAATCACATGCTACTGATCGCGACTTCGGCGGGGACATATTTTAAACTATCGCGTAAATACGAGGTTGCCTTTTAAGTATACCTTCACAGATAATAATGGAAACATATCAACATTCAATGTTTAAAATTAATTCCTTTCATTTAGACCAAACCGATATACTTTAAGCAAATTTACTCATCTGGATTCATCTGGATGAAACAAATATTTTAAATTTGCAAAATAGTGGGTTAGAAAAAGTGAAGGATATATCTGTATATAATCCTCATAAGTTACTTTTTACAACTAAAGAATCGACAGAAAAGGAAGAAAACGGCAGTGTTCAAAAATATGACTCTTTATTCAATTATGTGTTGTGTCCGTTCGGACACTAATTACTAAAATATCAAATTTTGTACTTATTAGCTTGCTTCTGGCCTTATCATTTGCAGGGTATGTTAGGGTACCTGTACTTGTTACAGACATGCAAAAATCTGATTTTTGATGATTGTTTTCAATTTTCTGATTTAGCAAACCCCCCTCTTGTAGGTCCGGTGCAGCATATTTATTTACGTGTCCACCCTGGGGGTGTTTATTTGATCCATCTGAACTATTTGACATGCATAAAGTTTTTATAGCATCGCTAAGCAGGTTGACCTTGCCTGTCCCCTGCTTAGGATCTGCACTTGACAAGTCTCTTAAAACAGATTGACCAAACGCATTTTAAATGAGATTTTAATTAACCCATCATGAGAGGTGCTTGAGTGTGTCCCAAGATATACCCATTTCAAAATCAAGCTAAATTCCCAGTACCTTGTGCTGATGCACTTGCTGGTGAAGCCTTCCTGGTCAGTATTGAGAAGGGATTTGGGAGGTACAGCCATTTTTGGGTGACCCTCTGTAAGACCAAACTTAAGAAGACCGAAGTATAATCCCAGGGATTATCCCTTTTAAAGTGACAGGAGGAGATTTTTTTAGGATACAAATTTCTCTCAAATTTCACTGGATCGGTTGTAGACTACCTACCAAGAACGTTTCGAAGGTTTATTGGACAAACAGGTGCAAAAGAAAACCACAAACCTTGTTTTGAACTTGCCTGCTATCGTAATCGTTCCCCATAGAAAAATATGCTTGACTTTCTGTCGTGCACGGACAAGAAACAACATAAAATCATCATCTTATTACATAAAGACGGGCGTATTTGGCTTATTTCCTTCGGTGTGATTTCTAATACATTGGTACATTCCAAATATGTAAAAAAACGGGGTTTCAAGAAAAATTGGGGGGCCGCTTCTTTCTGGAAATCTCCTCATGTCTCTTTAGTGGGATTTAGATACTTGCCTAATTGCGCTATTGGATTTGGTCGTGGTTAAATACATCTTAATTGCCGCTATAGCACTGACGTTGCCGCCGTTTTGAGTGTTACAGTCCATGGGTGCTTAATTATGATTGGTTAAAGCGAAATGCCAGGCTAATATAATTTGGGCTTCAACATATTATAAATACATTTTTGTTTCAATTAATGTCTTTCAGTCAGAAAAATGACACTATATCCTTGATAATAACATTTATAATATCTCTGTATGATTGCAGCCATTTTGATCGGGCCCACGAGAAAAAATTGAAACATGATGCATGATTGTATACTATGACAATTGTGTCTTTGTGAAATAAAGTAGCCAGTTAAAGACAGTGAATGCCATAACCAAACCTTTTCAGCTATAGTCTGTTCAAAAATACCGCCCCATTTTGTAATGCGATCGTTACTCTCTATCTGCCTTTTCTACCTGGACACACTAATCATCCGATTTTGGCAGGAGTACCCCCCTGACATTCCTTTATGACACATGTTTTATCTTTTGATTATACAAAGTCTTACAACGTCACCAATGATGCCGACGACGTCACCATGCCGAACATGGCTACCACACCGCTACCTCCATGGGCAAAACATTTATTAGTTAATTGCCAACTTAACCACCTTGAAATTCCGACCTTACACTGCCACTTCAAGGTTGTTCTTGTGAGCTTATTATGATCTTGTTCTTTTTCAATGCTATCCTATGTGTCAACCAATTTTTGGTCATGTTTCAATGACTTAGAATGCATTATATTATTTTTGAAATGATATCATGAACTATGCACAGTCACTTATTCCGACTAACAAACAGGCCAGCCATAAGGAGCAAATCTTCTTTTGGTTTCACTTTGAACTATCATAAGTAGTAAGCGGTTAGTGTTTTGACTCTTTGGCTGGCCATAAGAGTCACTTGGTAATTTCCTAGGGCTTCGCTGCTGCTTTCGCAGCTCAGTTGATACTTACTGAATAGGAGCCGCCATTTCTTAGGGCACCAACTGCTAATTAAGCCTACAAATACCAAACACAAGTGAAAATCAATAGCTAGTGTTGTCCAGCACCACTGAATGCACAGTTTGTAGTTGGAGAAAAAGAGCAAATTACGTCTTACGACAAAAATTACATTTTGACAAAAGAAAACACAATTGGGAAATCTTATATGCAACTGAGCATGTATTTACATGAATGTTTGATGTAGTTCTTAGATTTGATCAAATATAGCGACCAAAAACGCGATTGTCAACAAGTTTCGAGAGCATGCGAAAAAATATTTATTTTCTTCGTTCCTGTTAGCCTCTAAATGGGGAAACTGAAATGATTTCAACTTGTTTTGAAGATTTATTTTGACTTTCATATTTAATTGGGTTTAAGGTACTCAAGGAAAATTTCGAGAATAACTGTATTACTAGTAAGAAAAAATCCAAATTTAACACTATTATTCAAATAGCCCCTGAGAAAAAAAGTATTCATTCTAATATAATCATTTTTGGAATTTTCAAGAATTTAGATAGGGTAGGTTGAAAAACAATCCAAACGGTAATCCAAGCCCTAATAAATTTTGCACAACCATCCTTAAAATACTGTCAGATTATTAATGTTTGAATGTTTATGAAATTTTTCATGACCATTATTTGATGGGGTCTCAGATATAATTCATCTTCAAATTCTAATTTTTTACAAAATTTCTGTATGGTGATAAATCAGAAATTCTAAAACGTCATTACAATAGAGATTTTAAATACACTATTTCTGTGAAACTTAAAGGGTAGCATTGCTTAGTTAGGAGTTCTGTTTCAAAGATAGTTTAAAATGACCACCATTGGCATCCATATTGGATTCCTAATTTACATAATTTGTATTAAGTACTGGAAATGGTTTTGTTTAATTTTGATTTCTGAACCCACAAAATGATAAAAGAATGTTTTTTTTATATTATAGTTGGGTATTTGCCCTTAACACTAATAGGTAAATACATATGTGAGAAATGCTCAATGTTAACTTTGACAAAATGAGGTCAAGGTCCACATAGAGGGTCATCAGAGGGTAATGTACATACAAAACACATTAGAGTTTTGCGTTCCGTGTTTTAAACAAATGTGTGGAAGTGCAGTTGAAAGATCTATATAGTTGGAAATGTCAATGTAGCAATTGCAAATAAATTGCTTAAAGTCACACAAGTGTCACAGTCAAAATTCCTAAACATCCCAAAGGAAGCACTGCACAAGGATCCCTCCACTTGCATCAAAATCCAGTGAAAACTTGGATGAAAATGCATTTAAGCCTATTTCAACAAGTGAGTCAAAGGTCACACACAGGTCTTAAGGTGGTTCAATCTTGTGTACAAGCCAAACTAGTCTAGGCCCAGTGGTCCCGATGAACAAATGTAAAGTAGATAAACACCTATTGTGAAGTTTATCAAGTTTAACATTTTCATAAATGTGGACATCTCTTGTAAAGATTTAGTTTCCATCCTCTATGTAAGACCTCATGAAATTAGCCTAGCCTGAAATCTTCTATAAGATTACAGGATTACTTGATTGGACAGCTTTAATGCCGTAAAAGAAGTCTTACTCTAGTCGAATCATGAATATGAGTGACATGTGGCCGTGAGTATGCTGCCCGACCATGAATCCAAAGGTCGTGTGTTGAGCCCCGCTGCTGTCCAATTGTTGTTGTGCACTTGGTCAAGCATTTACTCACTTGCTTCGTCGCCCAAGCGACATATGGGGAGCTGTCATGGGGTGATATTCAAATCTAAGTGCTGATAGTCATGTGCGCGCTGTAAGCATGTCTTAGATCAGCCTCCTAGATGAAGCGAATGATTGTGGAACGATTTCCTAACGGCAGCGTAATAATAAATAGTAATTGTACAGGCGTGTGTACCGGCTTGTTTATAGAGGGCGCTTTATAAATGCCCTGCATTTATTATTATATTAATATATTACACCAAGGTAAGACCAAGTACATGCTAAAATATTATTTGTTCCGGATTATCATACTAGAGACATATAAATATAATGGGGGGGGGGGGGGGGGGGGGGGGTGAGGGGTGTTGGGGGGGGTGTGTTGTAGTCATTAACAGCACTTGCGATTACTATTAGTAATAGTCAACAACCATCTACAATTTTGATTTTGAAATGATTGCAGAGATAGTGATTAAAAGACAATTCTGCATTTATAATTAATGTATTAGTCGCCATATTTGCGCATATGATGGAAACGCTTTTATGCCAACTCACCCCCCCCCTTCCCCTAGTCCAGGTTGAATACAGCAAAATTGGGTTTCTTTGAGGAATAATCCAACATTGATTGGATGGGGAATGGGGAGGGTGTGTAGGATATAATATATACAAAGCTTGAAACTTTTTTAAGAATACTACTTCGCCAGAGATCAGACCGTATTTTTTTTTTTCAATATGACGTCAGTCACCACCATGTTTGGTGGAGACGACATTCCAGGACTACATCATTCGCCTGTCAATCGATCCATTTTTAGCGATTGCACAGGGATCTTGACATTTGAATTTATTGTAGTACTGGAATGCGTCGAATTTGTCCACCAACATGGCTGGCTATTGCATACGGGCTATAGACAGAATGCCTAAACTGCCGTATCCACAAGATTTAGTCCTGGCTTAACTTTTAGTCCCAGGCCTAAAAGTCCCTACAACGGACCTCTAAATACTTCAACCTCTTTCCTATTTACTTTTTCTGCTGAAATACAAAGTTGAGAAGTCCAGGTAGACACTCAAAGCTCAGACTAACCTAATTATTCATTTTTTTTCTCTTTCGTATATCTGTTTTGAAAGCTTTAAAAACAATTTAAAGGGTCCTTTCTAGATGGACTAAGAGTTAAGTCTTTTGTGAATACGGGCCATTATGTTTAAACTAACTGCTGGACCAATTTAATTTGTAATAAGATGTTCGATGATTCATTTGCAACCAATTTACATATAAATGCTATGAGCAAACATGTGATGCATCCAAGACTTGTTCAGTGACTTGTACACCCCAAATTCCTGTTTTCATGGCATGTTCAATGTGACTCGATTGACAACCTCATCCTTCCACCTCCATCAGAATGGGATTCGTACAGAAAGAAATTTTATAATTTTTTAAAAAAAGAAAAAACCTAAAAAATTAAAAATTGTTTCTTTTTGATTATGAACAAAAATGTCTTCAAATGGTTGTCCACATAATTAACAGTCTCCTATTAGTCCACTCAATTAGTGAAAATACTAGGTAACACTGTACAAATTGCTACAGAAGTTTTTCTGCTGTAACTAGCAGTACCAGATCTCCCAAACATCTCAAAAAGGTAGAAAAAGGGAAGCCTGGCAAGACATGGTAATTTGCATTTATCTTACGTGGACGTATACGGCCATATTTCGATATGGTATATAGCTCATAAATGCATGTTTATGGAGATTTTCCATTTTTCTGTTAGTATTTTAACATGTTTTGCATGGCTATGCCTGCAAGGTGTGTAGCACTTGCAATTCATATGTTAAAAGTGGAAAGTGATGGTCATTATTCAAGATGGCCGCAATTTTCCCGCCCAAAATAATTTTGCATTCTAGATGATTTGTCAGACTGCAATCGGCATGGGAAGATCTTTATTTAGCAAATTATTATCAGAGAATATTTATCCAAACACATTGGGTCAACCAGTGCCAGGCCCCCTCCCTATGCAAAGTGATGGGTATTATGTGCCTCGACCAGGTGAAAAATAGGGTAATTTCCCAGGTCCTTTTAGATAAAATGTACCCAAAAAGACGGGGTCATTCGGTACACAAGCTGAATAAAATGGTGTCATTCAGTATGAAACTTTAAGGGCGCCGATGATGTTGAAACCTGAAATTAAAATAGAAAATGTCTCTTTTTCAGAGTTCAAACTGCCATGGAATTATAAAATTGCTGGCATGAAATTATAAATTTGTTAAAAATGTGCACGTAGGTTGCAAAAATTTTGAATGTGGGTGTTCAAATTCTTTAAAAATGTGGACAATTTTATGCAAACTTGGGATAAAAGTGGATAGCAGGAAAGAGGAAAATGGGGGTCATTGAGTATGTGAACATTTCAAAAGGGGGTCATTTGGTAATAGCCTGAGTAATAGGTAGGACAGCAGCAGCAGAAAAAGGCGGCCACGCATTCTAGACGTCAGCAAAGTCAGCATCTCTCAGACCTTGACTACGGAGCTCTAACAGGGGATGTGATATGTGCCGCACAAGATCTACTATAAAGCATCATTTGAGAATGCTCCCGATAAAGTCAGCCTACATCTAAATGCCAAAGAGAAGGAATGGAATACATTACCGTCAATGAGGAAGAGAATCATCAACCTATCTGCACTACACATGGTACTCAAAAAGGTTAGACCTCAAGTACCTCGGGTACTTGGTTAGACCTCAAGTACTTCGGGTCTTATGTTGGACAGCAAGAAAGGCTCAAGAGTTAAAGGGCTGTGGCCTGATCGCTAATAGCATCGTCCCCATACTCCAGGATTTTACTGGAAGTGGTCAACATTTTGGTATTTGAAGAAAGCTACTATTTTTCTCATTTACCCTGTGAAATCTTAGGGCTAAAGGATATTTGGTTTGGAAATTATGGGCGAAAATGTACCCCATTTTGGTGGACCGATATTAATTTTACACATATAGGGCTAAGAAAATCATATTTTTAGCTTTCACATGAAAACGGGTTGAAATATCAGCCCAAAACTCTACAGATGGGGTTTAGAGGTGAAGACCATTCTATCAAGATGA
Organism: Ophioderma brevispina; assembly: GCA_023653785.1. NCBI lineage: Eukaryota > Metazoa > Echinodermata > Ophiuroidea > Amphilepidida > Ophiodermatidae > Ophioderma > Ophioderma brevispina. The sequence goes on from JAMKCH010022117.1 coordinate 23,211, forward strand.
AAACTTTATTTACTTAAATCGGGTCGTCCCCTTCTAATATATTGTATAATAACCAAAATATAGGCAAAAATGACACATAGGTTTTATGCAAATTAGCATGTCTTACCATGCTTCCTTTTTTATACCTTTTTGATATGTTGTTCGGGAGGGTTTGTACAACAAGTTACAGCAATAAAACCTTCTGTAGCAGTTTGTCCAGGTCATACCGTAGATTAAGTGGACTATATAGGCCAGTTTAGTACGCATTATGTTTAAACAAATGGCTGGACCAATTGAATTTTTAATAAGATGTTTTAAGGAAAATCGGTCCATAATCATTTCACCCACCTTTAATTCGTTTTTGTTTTAGTTTTAGCAAACGGTTACATACTGAATCAAAAGTGTTATTGCTTGGCAGAGATTTCACGCCAATGCAGAAATGTTTGAGGATATTACAAAATCTAACATAAATGCCTTAATATCACAAATTACTACTTACAAAGCAGTGATATCAAATGTGTGTGTAGTATTGTTCATTGTGCAACTATATTGCACTAAGATAAAGAGGATCAATAAAGTAGATTATGGCTATTCATAGATCAATAAACAAGATAGCAAGGGTCATCACTATTTTCATAATGCTATACCCCGTATATCGTACATTAACGCAATATCTTGATTAACTGTATAAATCCCATTGGAATGGAAGAAAAAGAGATGTGCTTACCTGGTAGAAAATAAGCACATTGCAAGTACAGTACTAGTACTTACAATGTACTTATTTCCCACATTCCAAACCTCGATATTTGGAACAACAAGTAAGTACATCTTAAGCACAATGTAAGTACAGAGAAAATAAGTACATCCCAAGTACAACATGTGTGCTTACATTGTGCTTGCAATGTACTTAATTTGTACTTGTTTTTCCAAGTACACATGTGTTATGATTGTGCTTGCCAGGTAAGTACATTTTAAGCACCAAGCAATGGTACCATTGTGACCAAACTTCAAATATGTACGTACACTGTGCTAGCATTGTGCTTGCTGCTGTTCCAGAATATCGAAGGTTTGGAATGTTGTCTTAGCAAGTACACTTTTAAGAACACTCAAGAAATGTACTTACAATTGTGATGGAAATTGTTGATGCAGTTGTTCCACAATATCGAGGGTTGGAATGTGCCTCAGCAAATACATTTTAAGCACCCTCGAGAAATGTACTTACATTGTGCTTGCTTCTGTTCCAAATATCGGGGGTTGGAATGTGTCTTAGCAAGTAGATTTTAAGCACACTCAAGGAAATGTACCTTACATTGTGGTTGCAATGTGCGTGCGGCTGTTCCAAGAAGCGCGGTTGGGAATGCGTATAGCAAGTACATTTAAGCACACCCGAGAAAATGTTGAACTTACACTGTACTTGCAATGTGTTTAATGCAGTGGCCATAACACTGGGGGGGGGGGGGGGCAGGGGGACGAGTGCCTCACCACCGCTAAGCACCCTGCCGCCCCCCAAATGAACTGACCTTTGTACAGTGTTTATGGAGAAGGACCCACACCCCCCCTCAGAACATGCCTCGGCACTCTTTTGCACCCCCCCACTTGTAAAGGGTCTGGTTACGCCACTTGCTTCTATTTCCAAATGATCGAGGTTTTTTAGAATGTGCCTATCAAGTACATTTTAAGCATAGTCATAGCAACTGTTGTACCTGTGCTGTACTGAAATGCACTTGGCGCAGTGGCATAACCATTTTTTTTCAAAGCCAGGAGCGAAAAAAGGGGAAAAGTTTCTGCGGGAAAGCATTGTATTCAAATGGGTTATACAATATAGGCATTATGTTTGCTTACACTGTTATAATGGCACACTGTGGGCCTACCGTCAAGCAATTCTCCCAGGAATTCCACTCGTTAGTGGTGTTTCCTTTGTATTGGAATGGAAAGGATGACACAAAACTCATTATGTAAAACATTTGCCTGGTTCTTGCTCACAAATAAAAAAAATGATTTTTTTTTCTTCAAACAGAACAGTGTTAATTTTTGGCTTTTGCATATTGTCTTTATGTTTGAAGCAAGTGTGGCGCTACTTGACCAAAATGTCATAGTTTTGTAGTCCAAGTACAAGATGTAGTTACAATGTCAACCCGAACAAGCACCTTTTATATACAAATGTATTTGTAACTACCAGACTTTATGCCTTAGGACCCAGGAAATACAATACAAAGCAGGAAAAATATCATCTAAGAAGCATCTCATTATTTAGCCAGGTAATGAAGAATTCAACTTTTTTAAGCCAAAAATATGTTGCATGCACCTTCGCTTCCATGTTCAGAAATTTCACATCCCATTTATTAAATTTTAATTTATTAAAGTAGGTACCCCTCTCTCTCTTTCTTGATGGAAAAACACACAAAAAAACCCATGTGATCTTTCACTCACAATTTTTTTCAGAATGCCCTCCCTCATATCCTTCAATCCCCCCCCCAGAATTAAAACATGACTCATCCTCCTAGCTAGTTCAACTTCAAAACCAAGCTCACTCTTTTATCTGTAGGCCTAGTGAGTGAGAAGTATGTAAGATAAGGGTCAAAATTATAAGCCCCCCCCCCCCCCCCCGGACAAAGGTACAATTTTTCTGGAAAAGTTAGGCTCTTTTAGGTCTGTTACAAAAATGTAAAATGTACAATGCAATGGTACCATATTTAATGTGCAAAAAAATCACACAACAGTAATCTTCTCCCTGAAATGATATCATTATTCATTTGAGGTGAATTAAAAATGAACTTGTGTTGCCTTGGAATATTAGGGGAACATTATACAATGTGTACTATGGAAACGTGACAGGTTTTGTTGAAAAATGTGAACTCTCTAACGTCATTCTGACGGAATTCTAGGCATGTTGGGTACTCATTTTGGTAGCAATGGAAAGAGAGATGACGATTCGCTAGTCATGGCACCAAACTCAAGTGTCTATGTGGTAGTCTGGTGTTGTACATAAACATGTGGTACATGTCTCCTTCCGTGATTTTCTCTATAGTAAATCTCCAATACACAAAAATGTCTATTTTAATTTGTCATCAAATTTAATAAATGACTTAATTTCAGGGAGAAGGTTAACTTTTGTGTAATTTTTTTTGCACATTTTAATGTGTAAAAACATTGCAGTGACAGTTTCACATTTTTGTACAGTTTAAAGAGCCTTAACTTTCCAGAAAAAGGTACCCTTGTTGGGGGGGGGGGTGGCTTATTAAGTTTTGACCTGTATATGGGTTCATATGTAATCAAGCTTGTTTGTATGATTTTAAATAGATATAAGATGTTTTGTAATATGGCACCCGCACCCGGGGAATGGGACTGAATATCAACCTGAGCTAACTTGAATTAAGTATGTGTCTATTGCAGACCACATAGCATCAAAGGTCTACCTGTTATGTAGCAAACCTACAAAACAATTTAACGCATGTGATAAAAGCCTCCAGTCAGTGATGTATTGGAGGGTATAAATGCTTTTATACGCCATGCTCCAAAAAAGTAGCACTTTTTTTGCCTATTTGTGAGTATATCAGGGTTTAGAATTTCGGCGAGAATCCGAGAATTGATTCTCGCAAAGATTCCGTAAACTATTTCGTGAATCAATGTTGATTCTCGAAACTTCAGAACTTACCACAGTAGTGATGGATTTCCCGCAAAATTTGTTTTGGGGAATCAGACTGATTCTCACACACGACAATTTTCTACCCTTGAAGTATACCAGAAAAATATAATTAGGGTAACGCGGTATACTGAAAAAATAGTAATTAGGGTATACGCGAGTAGTCTGTGTGTCCCATCTCAACCTTATCTACTCCTTGGTGTTTTGAACTTTCGACTTAAGGAGTATAACGCAAAAAGGATTTACGTAAAACAAATTACCTACCAAATCACTGTCGCCAAAACTATAAGTTAAATGTGTCTCAAACATCACATTCTTATTTACCAAATAATACAAAATTATAGATTTATACAACACTGTCACGTGGTAATATACTTGGTACTCTATAATAATAGAGTACCAATTACTGACTGCCATAGTTATAGTACTATATTTTGTAGCTTCAGCATTAACTCACTACCGATTGCGAGTATAGTATACAGTATTAATTATATGGCTAATGTAGACACTCTTTGCTCATGAGCAGCAAATAAAGATTCCAAATTTACCTCTCGTTATACCACTTGAATAGCTTGTAGCACCACCACCGCTGCTTGCATGCTTGTTAACCTGTAGATGTTTTAGCACCAAAACTTACTTGTTAATATGGCCAAATTCACCCCATGCATCAAGCTTGTAACTGCCACGTCCACAGCAAATTTTTTAAATGGCAGTTGACTAGCCATATGACCTTGTCATGTGACACATATGAAGTACAATTTAAGCACATATTCCAATACACTGAAATACCAATATAAAAGTAAGCACATTGCAAATACACCTGTTGCTTCAGGAAAACCTAAGTCAAAAATAAGCACATTGCAGTACATCCTAGTGTTTAAGGGAAAATACTAAGTCCAAGATAAGTACCGTTGTAAGCACAACGTAAGCACACATTGTACTTATTTTGATACAAAATTAAAAATTTGTCTAAGTCCCCAGATACGTACATTGTAAGCACAAAGTAGTACATGAAAACTTGATAAAGATAGAAATAAGTAATTTCAATACATCATAATGTACTTTACTTTGTGGCTTATTACCCAAATAAGTACACAATAAGCACACTATAAGTATAGAGTACACTGTAAGTCACATTTCAAATGTACTGGTGTTATTTTTACCTGGTACAAATTGTCAATCTGACTTATTTTCAGTAGATTTCTTTATTTTTTTCAACCTTGGAGTATATAGAGTGGCTTTATATTAAACACAATCTATGATTCGTGGATTTTTGTCGAGGTCATCTGCAATCCTTGCACATTTTTTATTCAGTATATATACTCCAATATCAGAACATGCCTCATATCTTCTAATCTGAGGGATTTGTTAGCTCTCAATGGAAACACATAATGGAAGTATCATAATTTGGTTTAGTGCTTTAATTCTTCCCACAACCATCTTGGGAACAAGTACCAAATACATTGTTCCTTCATATCTTTCTAAATCAGGCTCATTAGCATTTCCTCATTAAGAATTCAACATCATATGTGGGGTTATATGGATAATCAGTGGTAGCCATTTGTAAAATCCAAGACTGGCAGGTATCTTGAACATGGAGTCCTTAAAATCTTTCCCTGGACAATTTTCTTCAAATTGAAATTTAATCATATCACCAACCCTTCAATAGTACGTTTCATAATTGGGCAAATTTCAAATAATATTCATTAGCGGCCATTTTTAAATCATTCGCCATCTCTTGAAATCCGGGATTTCTGCTGTTACTAGCAATATGAAGCATGGTGTGGTTTTGTGAACTCCACAGCATTACTAATGTGGGATTGTCCTTGAAATTAGTGTTTTTTTCATCACTTTATCATAAAAAAATTTTTGGTGATTAAATATGTATTAAGCATAACAAGTTTCATGCTTTTAAGGCAAAAGTGCACAGTCACTAGTTTTTTTCGTGCCAAGGGACTGAGCTATATGTGGTCTTTCATGTTCGATTCTTGTGACTAGCAGTAATAAATCGTCTTTCAGACAATTGCTGACATTTGTGAGGTTTTTTCATCACCTGTATGTTCTCATTTCATGCCGTTTCTTTCTCTTGTCAAAAGCTTCATGAATTTCCTTTTCACAATACTGACATTTGTTGAGGTTTGTTCACCTGTGTGTGGCCTTTCAATGTTTTTTTTCTCTCACCGCAGTAAAAAATCTCTTTTCACAGTGCTGGGCTCTGTAAGGGTTTTACCTGTATGTCTCATTTCATGATCGTTTCTTGTCAAAATGCTACACTAATTTCTCTTTACACAATACTGACATTTGTGCAGGTTTTTTCACCTGTGTTGTGTCCTTTCAGTTTTTTCTTCTCACCAGCAGTAACAATCTCTGTCACGTGTCTGACATTTGTAGGGCTTTTCACCTGTATGTCTCATTTCATGGCTTTTCTTGTCAAGACCAGTAGAAAGTCGTCTTTTCACAATACTGACATTTGTGAGGTTTTTACCCTGAAGGTGTCATTTCATGTTCTTTCTTGTGATGAACAGTAAAACTCTTTCAAAGTGCTGATGTTTGTGAGGTTTTTTGCTTGTGTGTTGCATTTCATGTAGTTTCTTTTGACGTATAATTTTGTGTGCATTTACCAATTTGAACCCATTTTCAGTATTATACCAATGGGGTTTGATTCTCCTCTCATGGTTGCGAATATGGAATAGGTATCTTGTTAATCATTGTCAAATTGCCATCGGCAGTATTTGCACATCAGAGGCGTTATTACTTTCCAGTTTCTTCTGTCCATATCTGAAATTGAAAAGTTATGTCCAAATTAATTCGGTGAGTACTGAGATAGTCTTCTATGAGTGGGTTAGCTTTTGACCATGCATCATATTGTGATTTAGGCGCTATGTTTCATTATCCCCAGCTTGAAAAGCAGAGGGGATTTTGCGAGAGCGCCCATGTCCGGCATGTTTCATTTGGTTAGGTTTGCGATTGAAACCAGACTTTTGGGGGTTAGGTGGCAATAGGGGTTCCTGGGGGGCATATGTGGACTATGTCAAAGGTCATGACCAAGTCACCTGAGGTCATGTTCCACCACCTTGCAGGGGGATCACATAATATTTTTTTGAGGTTGAAATGCTTTTTGTGTCCACTGGAAACAGACAGGAGACAATGGAGAACACTAACCATTCGTATATTCTGTCTTCTTTGTCTGCCTCTCTCTGGAAGTCAAAGGCATTTGGTTAGATTTGGTTTGGTGGGCGTATGTTCAGCAGAGACTAGTATTTGGGGGCAGGGGGTAGGACTGCCAACCTAACAGCAACAGAATCGTCAGGTGTAACCCGAGTGCTAGACTTATTCAAAGACTTAACGGTAGGAGGGCACTCTTACGGATATCGAACGTCACACACAGACTGACTTAGGCTAGGCCTACTTGGTCACGAATTTTTAAAAATCTACATGACCTTATTGAAATTACACTATTTTTGGCCAGCGGGGTAATCCACTACCCCGATGGATTTTGAAAGTCAATAATTTTTTTCCTAAATTATCATGAGATACTAAGATGTATTGACGGGAGGTTTAAGGTGATTTTTGCAATGTCCTGGGACCGAGCCCTTACCGTAAAAATCCACGTAAGAATTCCCTAAAATGACCGTTTGGAAATCGCCAATGCCCACAGATCGAGCAAATCGTGTCTGACCCCCCCTGTTAGTAATCACTTTTCTGTCTGTCGTCCATGTTCCTGCTTGTGTTACAATTTAATCTGGAGTTCCTTTATTTATATCAGTTTCTGATTTTGTCTTAATTGCATTTGTAATGTTTTAATTTATGTATCATCCAATGCATTTGGGCCTGTTGCCACGATTTTTGTATCCGTGAATAAACTAACCTATAATAAACCAACCTATAAAATGAACCAATCACTGCACCTATAAAAATTCCTTTAAAAAGGAAAGGGGCGCCCTCAAGGAGTGAGTCTTGGTTTGGGTTGTTCTATGTGGGTTGGGAAATAATACTTATGTAAGAAAGAACCGGTAGACACACAATATCAAATTGAATTCAATGACGTTTTCTTGCAACGTGCTTATTAGACGAAAAGTGTTTGAAATAAGTATCAAAATATAGATATTGGAAATACAAGAATATAGTATGAACATTTAGTTGTTGGGAACCTTATCAGACAGTACCCTGGGAGCATTAGTAAACCTTGTCACCACCTTAGGGTCCCTGTCTGACTACACGACCACAGTGCCCCTTTGCAACTATCCAGGCCCTTTTACTAGCTGCTCCAAAGTCGCCAGGTCTTTTCCATTTTCGAACTATCCAAGACCGCTTCCACAACTGTCTGGGAGCCTTCACAGCTGTCACAGAGTGTCCTTCCCAACTCACCCAGAACCCTCCCTTCTCATCTACAAAGAGTGGCCTTTCCCAACAACCCCAGCTTTCCCCTTCCACCTACAAAACCAGGGCAGCATGTCTACATAACCTCCACACCTTATCCCCTTTTTTTATCATATAGTGACATTCCCAACTACCATCAACTACCCAATTTCCTTTTTTTGGTATTACAAGTGATTCCGTCACCCCCATGCGTTATAGGATATTGGGCAGAAGCAATTGACGGAATATATGGCAATACTCATGTGCATACATGAAACTCTACCAGATTTCCTTCTCAACCTCCCATAAGCAGGAGCAGAATATCATAGTGTCCTTATTTAGGGATTCGTTCCTGCCCGACTACATCTAAGAATTGACAACCTTTAGTAGTTTAGTCTTCTTCTTATCGTGTCCAAACACTGAGGTTCTAAAATATGATCCCGCCGAGATGGGTACAACGTCTGGCTTCTTCCCTGAATTCCCGCAAGGTGCCTTGTTTTTGCATTGGTTGCTCCAGCAGTGGGCAGACCCAAGTCGAAGGTGTTCCATTGTCTGTGTTTCTGTTCCACAACCACAGGTAGTGGAGTGTCCTGATCTGCTTAGTCCCACTTCTGCAAGAAACCGAATCGGCCAGTTCTGTTCTCAATCTATTGAGGCACAATCGCCATTCAGCCCATGAGGAGTCAGCTCCAGGTGGGGAGATCTCACCAGGTTCAATACCAGTAGATGTTACGTGGTTGATGGCAAGTCTTATTTTCCACAAGGCGACTCTCTTTTACCTCCTTAGAGACTCCTTAGAGACTGTTCAAGAGCTTGGACTTTGCTCAAGAAACACTCTCTGGAATTAAGGCAGCAGCTGGTCTCTGTCCAGCCACTGGGTGCTTCACATTGGATACTTGTCCACGCTAACGCTCCTTGCATGCCTCGCTCACGCTACGCGGATGTCCTGGTGGAGCAATTCTGCTAGGATGTACAAGTTTTTCCGTTGGTGTTGGACGGAGTCATCCTATGATAAGCCGGCAGGAGGCATTTTAACGCTGGATCAAGCTTCTTCTTGGCATGGGTTTGATCTTTCCCATACAGGGCATACTCTGCACGTATCACAGGGCAAGTGCCGTCGATCTAGGGTAAGTGGGCGAGCACCCCATCTGGTGCCAGTGAGTATGTTCAAGATGTTATTGCGTGAACATTTAACTTTACTCTTCGTCTTCTCAATGTGTGTCTTATAGAGAGAGTGCGGATCCAAGTGTGACTCCTAGGTAGACGGTTATCACAGTGCTCCAGAGTCCAGGGGAGTTCCAGACCAGTAACCTTTAAACTGACGTTTGGGCTTCACGGTGCGTAATGGAATGCACACACCTGTGTCTTAGTGGATTTGCACGATAGGTGGTTTTCCTCATAATAAGGAGTGAGTTTCTCCAAGCTTTGGAGAGCTCTCTTCAACAACTCTTGTGAAGTCGGGCATCTTTTGCACTAATTACAAGATCGTCTGCAAATCAAACGACGGGTTCCTGCACTCCGAGTTGGTCGTTGTATATATGTTGAACAGGAGATTGCAAGCACACTCCCTTGTGGTGACCATTCTTGAGCTACGCCATCGCCTCTTTCTTCGCTCCTAGCTGAACAAAGAACATCCCGTTAGCCAGCAATCCACGCATAAGCTCAGTCAAGCGAATGTCTTGGTAATTTCCAGATCTTTGGAGTAGCATCTGTGATTAACATTGTCGTATGCTGCTGAGATGTCGACGAACACAGCTCCGGTACCATACCCCCTTCTCGAAACCATCCTCATTGTTTGAGTTAGGTTAAGTACTTGGCTTGTTGTTGATTTGCCTGGCCGGAAACCTCCGTTCTGGGATGGATGTGTTCGTCTATCAAGGTGCCATACGATTGAGCAGGAGACGGTCAAAGAGCTTGTAGGTATGGCCCCTGAAGAGTGATATAGGTCTGTAGCTCTTGGGATGGATGATCTTTCCCATGCTTTCGGAGTGCCATAACATGTGCTTTCCTCCTCCAGATCTTTGGGGAACCTGTGGAAATAGGCAGGCAATTGTAGAGTCAAGAAGGCCATTCCTTTGCTACTAGGGCCCAATTTTGTTTTAGTTTTGCTCAGTAGAGATGTTGTCCAGGCCTACTGCTTTTCCCTGGTTGCATTTTAGCAATACCGATTCCAATTTCGTCCCATGTTGAAGGGCGAGTGAACCAGGGTCACCACTAACCTCTTATGGGTCTAGTTTGATCTTCTTGGTTTCTTGCTTGCACTTGCCATTTAAAAGCAGTTGGTGGCAACTTGGTGGGGTGTGACATTTGGCTGCTGTGGAGGTCTGTTGGGCTCCCCTCGGAGCTTTCGGATGGTAGACCATGCTTTCCCTTTCTGTTATGGGTCATATCGGTGGAATCAATTAAAGTGTGCCAGGTTTTGATCTTTTCCTGGGAGATCCTCTCCGAGACTTCCTCACCTTTAAGCCGTTGTTTCATTGTGTTCAAGCCGAAAAGATCAGTCTCAAACATGGTGATATAACGCTCTGGATATTCTCTAGCACATTCCATGGAAAGGACTGGTATGTATTCCGTCCGAAACAACAGCCTCTGGGTATGATCTCCGGTTCAGTCTTGTTCACTAGTTTGGGCAAATTGGGGGGGGGGGGGGGGGGGGCATAGTTATTGGGTTTTTGGAGCAATCCTCTTCATGTTCTGATCCCGGTCATCAGTGAATCCTTGCCAGTCGCTTGCCTGTAGTTAAAGCGGCGCTTAAAAGGCACCTTGTTTGGTCTTACTGCAGCTGCAGCGTTGACTTGGACCGATTGGTCGATGTTGAGTTTGTGGAACAGAATCCAGAACAATCTTGCTACACAGGTTATAGATGTTTTTTGCTAACAATAGCTAGATCAGAGGTTGTAACTCTCTTCCACGGGCACTATGAAATTAGGTCGGCAGCTTATAGAGTCGGGAAGGAGACTAGATGTTGACTGTCTATCCATTCTCGACAGCTTTGTCCGTCTTTTTTTAGTTTTCATTGTAGCCGCCATTGGGTACTAATGGCTGTTTGACGTCGCCAATGAAGACGTGAGGTTTGGTGGAATTTCCCCGGGTTGAGCTGAGGGTGCTCGAAGATCCTACTGAATGGAGGTTGTAGACAGATGTAACTATGACAGAACTAAACTCAATGGTGAGGACTCGATGTATTTTTATACATCAGACATTGAGGTTTGCTTCTACTACTTTCGTACCTGTTCTCAAAAATATAGCACTTCCGTATATCGATTTGGTCTCTCGGTGCAAGGACCCCATTCCTGGTATGGTTTGGGGGCGGTGGTTTATTGATATTCCTCTGTGGGTTTTTCTGCAGACATAGGCACGCAATGGAGATTGGTACACAAATCAGCAATGATGTACTTTTGCACTGGAAAAACCTCCACATTCAATGACACTATTAGTCAATGCAGACCTAGAAAAGGCCTGCGCTGAGGTCTAGTCATTATGGGTATACCTTAAGAAATGATGTTATGGAAAACAGTGGAGTTGTAGAGAGATTAGTTTTCGTCTGCTTTTCGCTTCGCAGTTTTTAACTTTGCTTCTTAGTGTAGTATGGACCCTCACAACAACCAATGTAAGATAGTTAGTGGTGTCAATTGTGTTGTCACTTTTTCAGTAGGGTCAATTTACGTTTACACAGGGGTCCAAACTTTAAATTACTCCAATCATGTTGAAATGTATGCCATATTGTCGGTCCAGTCATAGGATTCCAAAAATGTATATTTGTAATCTCTATGATCAATTGGTTTTGAGTTATTGGTAGAACTGGCTAAAAGTGGCAAAAAGGCGTCAAACTCAATTTGTACAGGGTTCAACATTGAAAGTTACTCTGATATATTTTAATGCTTGCAAATTATTGACTGGAAGGAATGAGGACTCCCAAAAAGTATAGTGTTTGATTATGTTAAATGTTTACTTACGAGATAAGGGTCAAAGAAGGTCATGCGTTCAATTGGGATTATGTTTTGCCCCATTACCTATTTTTGTCACAAATAGCATGATAACTAATGGCCATTGCCAGATCATACAACTATTCCTTATTTGACACAAAAAATTTAAGCTCATGAACCATTTGTTTCATTTCATTTTTTTTGCCACAATTGGAGCAACTCTTTCTGATTTGACCCCCGGTACAAAGGAAATTGACCTTTTGCACTTTTAGCCATTTTCCCCAATACCTCTAAAACCAATGGTCATGGGATGGTACAAACTAACACATTTTTGAATCCTTATGACTAGACGGACAATAGGGCATACTTTCACCATGATTGGAGTACTTTAAAAAGTTTGACCCCTGTGTAAAACTTCAATTGGCCCTATTAAAAAGTGACCGCCAACATTGACCCCACTAACTACCTTGCATTGATAAGAGGGTCCATACTACTACCGAGTGTCAACCTGAGATGTAGTGGGACATGAACTGTAACTACCCCCGGGGTTTCTCTTTTCCACCAAACGCCAGGGTTCCACATTATACAAGGGTGTTTGCCAATCACCCCTTCCCACCAACACAAACCCCATCCAATTCAGGTTCTCATTTCACCAAATTGAAAATGAAAAAATTAACTTGAAAAAAATTTATTATTTTTTATAAATTGAGTGTATATTTTTTATTTTTATAATTGTTTAAAAAACTTTTTCTTCTTTTCTTCGTATTTTCTTTTTTTGAAAAAAATAAAAAACTTTTTCATTTTTAATATTCGGGTTTTATTTCGTTCAAATTAATTTTGTCATTCCTTTTAGTTTTAATATTTTGGCTCATTTTAAATGCCTTATTTTTATTGTTTCATTACTTTTTGTTCGTATTCGATATTTTTGATTTCTTTTTATTTGGTTAAAAATCATATTTCGGAAATCTAAATACAGATCATAACTTTCAGCTTATCATAATAATCAGGCATGTCCGTCTCTGATCATTTTAAACACATTTTTTTGGCTGAGGGGGTTTACTTAGTGGTATAATAGAAAATTTTAGATTTCCCGACCAATGCTCCTGATGCTTATACCATTACGTACACATACATTGAAATCTTTGAATATAATGATAATGAAATAGTGACATCCTCCTCCTCCGTTTTTTCGAACAGATCAACTGGAAACTAACAGTCCAACTCCATTGACCTTATAATTTTGTTTTTATTTAATCTGCTATATTATTTTATGTATTTTTAATTAATTTTTTAATTTACTGAAAAAAAATTTTTCTTTAAATTCTTATTTGTTTCCGTCTTTTTTCGTTTTTATTTATTTGTCTTTTAGCGTTTTCTATTTTTGCACTCATTGTTTCATTGTTATTTTTAAATTTTTATTTTGTATTTTATTATATTTAAACTTATTTTCTTTTTGTTCCATTGTATATTTTGTTTTAATTATTATTAGTTTAGCACATCTTCTTTTTTATTATTAAGAATCTTTTTATTTTTATAGTTCATTTTTATTTAGTACTTTGTTTATTGGTGTATTTCCATTTAGTTGCATTTGTTATTATTTTTTACATTTATTTTTGTTCATTAACTTTTGTTATTAATTTGCTTATATTATTTTATGTATTTTTAATTAATTTTAAGTTAATATTGTTTTTCTTTTGCTTAAAATCCTATCTGTTATTTGTTTTTCATTTTATTTGTAATTTAGCGGGTTTTTTTTTCACTCATTGTTCAATTGTTAATTCTTTTGAATTTTTATTTTGTATTTTATATATGTTTAAATTTATTTCCTTTGTTTCCGTTGTAATTTTGTTTCATTATTATTATTTTTCATTTTGACCTACTTATTCCCAACTTTGTGATTCAATTTAAGCTGTGTAGGTTGTTAAAAAAAAGTAAAAATGGGGAAAAGGGAGAAAAAAAGCAAAACAACGGCACATCTTTCATGGTAACAAACAGCTCAAACAAGAACAAAACTAAATAACAACAATGAAAAATCAAACTTCTCTTGACCAGTTTCGAACCCAGGACCAACGGGGGGAAAATAATGCAAGTGTGTTTAGTGCCTTAGACCGCTGCGCTACATAGGAACTTACTATATAACCGTGTAATCTGCTCAATTGGTCACAAGGTGATGGAAGACAACTCGAGGTCACGATTGACATGACCCAATATGGCGTGTTACGTGGAGGATTCCATTATACAGTGTTTTTAAACATTAAAAATATTCCTTAAATTTCGCAAGGAAAAATGGAGAACTTCTTCTTGATTAAATCTCTGCCGAAAGAAATTAATTTTTAGGTCATCGGGTAATTTCGAGCAACTCCTCATATATTTTCCACCATATTTGGAACATCCGCTATGTAACATATATCGTGATGTAACGTAGAAATCCCCAATTTGGCTACAGTTTCCTACGGCGGTCCGGAAAGTGTGTAGTCTGTGTCACAGACTGCGAAAGATATTATATTAGTACTGCACGAGCGATTAACGTTATCTCCGGAAAACGAAGGGGTTCTATGGAGATTTTTGCATCAGAGGGTCCGTTACTATGTTTTGTTTTGAATATGTATCGTAATTGGGTCTGAACCTATAGAACCTAGCGAGAAAATTGGACGTTTTTGTCGGGTACTTCGGTGCTCGCAAACACGGAAAAGTAAGGCACACCGCTACGGGCTGCATCCCTTACACTTACCGGACCGCCGTAACGTTTTCCAAAGCCAAGCTAATAGGTGCGCCCGTCGGCGCCCCTAAAAAGTAGACAACATTTTAACCAAAAGTGTATACCAAAAGTTTGACACACAAATCATGCTGCCATAAGGTATTTCCTATTGGATGACCTAAAAATGAACGACTACTTACGTGACTCTTGGGGTCAATTTTGGCCGATTTGTTGCTCCTGGCCTCCTGATCATCAACCACTGTGCACTTCACACTAATTAGCAACTAAACTAAACTAATTAGAATTAAACAAAATAACTCTAAACAAAATTTGAACATTCTAATTTCAACTGATATCTTCATGTACTTTATTCAAGTTTATTCATATTTTAGGACCGTTTCTGAAATTGTAAAATATTGCCCAAATTAAACAGACCTATAAAAAGTGGCTTTGGACTGTATTTTGCCACCAAGAAATTCAGACACTATACAAGTCTAGGCCACAATTACATTTTGAGAGACATCACTGCAAAATTTAAAAAAAAAATGTTTTTTTTTTGTTTTACAGTCCACATCCATCCAGTTAATTAATTTGATGATCATTGAATTGTTATACTCATGTTATAATATTCCAATTTTCATAATTTACTTTTATAACTCTAAAAAGGAAAGCCTGGATTAGCTTGAACTGAGAGAAAAAGGATTCCCAAATTCCATATTAATAGTCAAGACTAAATGTATTTGATCAATCAATTTAAGGACTACAAAGTAGTCTACATTTTTGTAGATTAATGGGAAATGCCCAATCTACAGAATATACAAAATTCCCCTTAATTTGGGGAATTGCCTGTCATTTGGCTTTACAACAATGGGACCATAAAGATCCATTTTTAACAGTGTACATTTCCACTGCCATGGCTGCATCACTGCCACATTTGCCGACAATTTGATGCATTTTATTGTGATTAGCACTAGTCTCTTTTCAACCTGCTGATATGTGTCATTTCATGTACTTTCTTGTGATGAGCAGTATAAATCTCCTTTCACAATACTGGACTTTGTAAGTTTTCACCTGTATGGTCATTTCATGGTAGTTTCTGTGCTCAGTAATAATTCTTCTTTTACAGTACTGACATTTGTGAGGTTTTATCACCTGTGTCATTTCATGTATTTTATTGTGATCAGTCATAATCTCTTTTTACAGTACTGACGTTTGTGAGGTTTTTTCTCACCTGATGTGTCATTTCATGTATTTCTTGCGATAGCATAATCTCTTTTCACAGTACTGACATTTGTGAGGGTTTTTACCTCTATGTCTTCATTCTCATGTGGTTTGTTTTTAAACCGCAGTCATAAATCGCCTTTCCCAGTACTGACATTATTTTTTTTTTTTTGAGGTTTTTCACCTGTGTGTCCATTTCATGGTTTCTGTCAATGGCAAAGGAAGAAATATCTTTTCCACAATACTGACATTTATGAGGTGGTTCAACTCTATGTGTCAGTTCCTGGTGGTTTCTTTGACAGCGTAATACATCTCTTTTCACAGTGCTGACATTTGTAAGGTTTTCACCTGTCTGTGACATTCCATGAGTTCTTTTGACCAGCAGCAATAAATCTCCTTTCACAATACTGGCACATTTTTTGTAAGGTTTTCTCACCAGTATGTGTATAAAAAAAGTATCTTGTCTTGGTAGTCCAAATAAGAATGCTATACTATGTGAATAAAAAAAAAAGATTAAATTTTAAATGAAAAAAAAAAAATCTTGACTTTTTAAAGGTAATCAGTTATCATAGATTTTTGTTTTTTATAAACACATATATAGCTTTCATGCGTTTAAAAAATTAAAGAAACGACGAAAAATACGCTAGATAATGGGCGGTTTGTTAGCACACCCCCTTTTTCTCCATTCCCTATGGGATTTACCCCCTTAAACATTATGTTTGTGAGAATGTTAACAATATCATGATGCCTTTTGTCACTTAATGTTACATTTCCTTGAATATTTCCAACTACGGATTAAGCATTGAATCCTAGTTATCCCAATGTGCCAAGTGATGTGACAAATCCACACGCCTCGCCTTGTTGTCCTTGAATTAGTGTTTTTCATCACTTTAGCATAAATTTTGGGGGAGCTTAATATGTATAAGCATACCAATTTTCATGCTTTTAGCAAATGCACTACTGCCTATGTTTTTATGCTTAGAGACTGAGCTAATATGTGTCTTTTCAGTTTTTTCTTCTGACCAGCGTAATAATCCCTTTTCACAGTGCTGACCTTTGTGTGAGGTTTTTCACCTGTATGTTGTTCATTTCAGTAGTATTTGTTTGTGAGTAGGCAGTAATAAACGTCTTTTCACAGTGCAGGCATTTGTGAGGTGTTTCACCTGTATTGAACATTTCATTGTGTTTCTTTGACCAGCATAATAAATCTCCTTTCCCAATACTGACATTGTAAGGTTTTCACCTGTACTGTGTCATTTTCATGTTTTTTTCTTCTGACCAGCAGTAATAAATCCCTTTTCAGTGGCCTGACTTTTTGGGTTTTTCACCTGTTGTCTTATTTCATGTTAGTTCTTGCAATAAGTAGAGAAATGTCTTTTCACAGTGATGCATTTGTGAGGTTTTTCACCTGTATGTGACATTCATGTCTTTTCGTTGGACCAGCAAGTAATAAATCTCTTTTCCACATTGCTGACATTTGTGAGGATTTTCCCTGTTGTATCGATTTTCATGTTGTTTTTCTTTGGCAATAAAGTCCTACTGAATTTCTTTTCACAATACTTACATTGTGAGGTTTTTCACCTATATGTGTCTTCATGTTGTTTCTTGTAAAAAACCCTAATAAATCTCATTTCAACCGTGCTGACATTTGTCTGGCTTTTTCAATGCTAGTCTAGTATCATTTCAATGTTGTTTCTTGTCATAATCTTAATGAATTTCTTTGCACAATACTGACATTTGTGAGGTTTTTCACCTGTCATGTCCCATTTCATGCGTTTCTTTGACAGCAGTAATAAATCTTTTTCACATGCTGACTTTGTATGGCTTTTCACCTGTATGTATCATTTCATGTTGTTTCTTGTCATAATTCCACTGAATTTTCTTGGCACAATACTGCCATTTGTGAGGTTTTTCACCTGTAAGTGTCATTTCATGCGTTCTTCTCAATAGCACGAGAAAATCTCTTTCCCAAACGGACATTTGTGAGGTCTTTTGCCTGTATGTCTCATTTCATGTGCTTTTTTGTGCACTAGCAGAAATGCATCCTGTTTTCACAATACTGACATATGTGAGGTTTTTCACCTATGTTAGTTGCTTCTGTTGTTTTCCTTTGATGACAAAACCAAATCTTTCACAGTACTGACTATTGCAAGTACATGTAGTTTTTGGTGAATTTACTATTTAGATCCATTCTCAGTATTATACCAATGTGGTTTGATTCTCCTCTCGTGGTTGTGAATATGGAATAGGTATCGTGTAAATGGTCAAATTGGCCGTCTGCAGTATGTCACACCAACGGTGTATTGTTATACTCTCATGGTTTCTTCTGTTCCATATCTGAAAGTGAAAAGTTCATGTGCAAATCAATCTTGAGTATGGTGATAGGATTCTATATATGTGTGGTTACTCATGACAATTGCATCAGAATGTGATAAATTATTTGTTAAAGATGAAGTGCTCACTTTATGTTCAATTGATAGTTCTGATAGTTCTAATCATATTGCACATGGTGGTGTAATTTATGCCTCTTGTCAAAACATTGTCTTACGAATGCCTTTTCCAGAGTTAAATTTATTGATTATAATTGCCCTTCGGGAAAGGGCTAAAATTGCTCATATTTACATCCACGAGCCCTCGATACACGTTGCTCCATGTCATATTTTGATAAACTCTACAGAAAGTTGGGCTCAACCACTCACAGATGATATGATAATAATTTGATTGAAACTAAAGTTACAACTTGTGTCGAAGATCGTGTAAATATGAATCGTTGAGGCATGGTGGTATGTAAATCTAGATTAAAGCGACATAAGGTATAAAAAAAATTCAGAATAATAAACGCGACCCTTACTGAAATTCACTTGTAATCACATGCTTAGTTTATTCCGTCAAGGCTGCTAAATTCACTGGTGCAGCCTACAGTGGGTGCGCAAATTGTGATGTGTGGCTACCCAGTGAGGCTGCCGAATTCATAGCCTCATAGCCTCCGATAGGTAGTTGGTGGCACCATACCACATTCTTTCCCACATTGCATGCCGGGGTGCAAAAATATTTTGTAGAATTGCATATTTTAAACAAAAGACATACCTTTTTTTATCTGGAAATGTGCTGGTGCAGGAATGAGGTTAGATTATGGTAACAAACAGATTCATTCGCAGTAGGTACAAGTTTCAGAATGCTTGATGTGCAGCTTGCCACCCAAAGTAATACGGACCTCATGAGCTAGCTCTCATGTTGAATAAATTCGTCAGAGGTAGTAGGACACTCAGTTTATACAGTCTATTGAGATAATGTCAGATTACTCTTATGATCCTTATCAATCACTGTTATTTTCATTTCATTTAAGTGACAGAAGGAATTTTTTTAGGATTGAATTTCTCTCAAATTTCACTGGATCGGTTGTAGACCATCTCCCGAGAACGTTTGGAAGGTTAGTGGAACAAACAGGTGCAAAAGAAAACCGCAAATCTGTTTTGAACTTGCTTGCTATCGAATCGTTCCCATAGAAAACATGCTTTGACTTTATGTTGTGCCACGACAGACAAACTACTAAATCACTATAAGATAGGAGATCTTATGTTACATAAAGACGGCGTGTTCGGCTTATTCACTTCGGGTGTGTTATATAATACATTGGAAAGCATTCCAAATATGTAAAAAACTTAAAAAAAAAAAAAATTGGGGGTAATTCTTTCTGGAAATCTCATGTTCTTTAAAGAATCACCCCAATTTTTCTTGAACCCCCGGTTTTACATATTTGGAGCTTAGATCACACATTGAATGTGAATAAGCCGAATACGCCGTCTTATGTAATAAGACAATGATTAGTATTTTTTTCCCCCCGTCGTGAACGACAGAAAAGTCAAAGCATGGTTTTCTATGGGGAACGATTACAATAGCAGGCAGGTTCAAAACAAGGTTTGCGGTTTTTCTTTTGCACCTGTTTGGTCCCAATAAACCTCTAAACGTTCTCAGTAGGTGGTCTACAACCCGATCACAGTTGAAATGAAATTTGAGAGGAATTCGATCCTAAAAAATCTTTCCTGACTCATTATATAATGCGCACACACGACACACACACACTCACACACGCGCACACACCCACCCGCACGCACACACACATGTTAGGTGGGATTATCTAACTTGCATAAATTAATAATTTAATATATCCAAAATGGATGGAATAAAGCAATATGCTTCCCCTTACGTTAGGGCAGTTTTGCCTAAAGCACATTACAAATGCAGATGAAGATTATCCGGGTGTTTCCATAAGCTGACACCCTTTCTGACATACTTTCTGACACCTATGAATTCGGAAACCTTAACAAAATTTAACCGGATTAAACCACAAGGTTATGTGGTTTATCCATAAGGTTTCCGAATTCATCGGGTGGGTCAGGAAAAAGTATGTCAGAAAAGGGTGTCACCTATGGAACACCAGATTATCCGAGCTGGAACTGGTGACTCTTTTCATTACTCTCCAACATAGGTTTTGTCTCAAAAATAGATGTGACGAATGACAAGCTCTTCTAATTAATGACTTTTGGAGCCCTAGAAACAACACCAGTAAAGTATGTCTTTAGATTTGTGTAGGTGATGGTGATCAGCATTGCGCTTCTCATCCTGCCTCAAAATCTCCAGAATTAGGATCCCACTCTCACTCAGTAATAAAATAAAGTGGTATGATGGAAGCATCTATCACCATCACACAAACACCAACCACTGCCCAAGATGCATTTGCATTTCACACATAGGAGCACTGAGGGTTCTAACTCATTTATACATATTAGTCTATGGAAAAACTTTGGGCATGTTTCTTTCACATTTAAAACAATAAAATACAACAATATCATGCCAAAGTAGGAGCTATATTCACCAAATGACCGGATTTTCAAGGGGTCGCCCAGCATGAGATACTCTCTTTCACCTGATGGTGGATCAGTCGAGGTGAAATGGATAAACACAGAGTAAATTACTTCAAATTTGCTGTCCAAATGCCATTTAATTTGAGGAAATATACCAGTATCACTGGCGTACCCAGGTGGGGGGGGGGGGGGGGGGGGGGCTTTGGGGGCTAAAGCCCCCCTCAAAGTTCTCAAGAAAAAAGACGAAGGAAGAAAGAGGAAGGGAGAAAGAAAAAAGAGGAAAAGAGAAGGAGAAAAGAAAAAAAAGAAAAATGGATGATTTTATGGTACATTTATTTGATTTTTTTCATGCAAATGCGGATCAAAAAGTGTCAGAAGAAGTACGCAAGGAAAGGAGTTTTCAGGTCTTGAAAACCCTAAAACCTCAGGAGCTTCCGGGGGCTCGGCCCCTGGACCCCCGCCGGGGCGTTGCCCCTGGAACCCACTAGGGGCCGCCTACCCGTTAGTCGCTCCGCTCGCTTCGCTTTCATATGGTTCAAACATCTTTAGTCCAGCCCCCCTCAATAAAATTTCCTGGGCACGCCTATGAGTATACATGTACAAAGCAGTCTGAAACCCAGCTGTTGTGTTATGGGGGCAAGTCAATTTCATCTTCACGTATGGACATGTTAATTGAAAAGTGCTTATAGGTTTGCCCAGAAATTGCAGCTTAGTGGCCCCTAGGTCAGCATCACCTAAAAAGTTGTAGTAAGCTTTTCTCAAGGATATCTAGTGAACAATGAATAAAACAGAAGGTACTGGAATCACAAATTGCACCTTTAAATACTATTAGTAATAATATTACATTGATGAACCTAATCAGGTGTTTGTTTTAAAATAATTGTACTTTCTTTGTATGTGTTAATTGTCTTGTATGTTTACCAAATTGACTTGACTGTTATTTATTGTTGGATGAAATAAATGAATCCTATGGGGCATTCCTGGGGATCAGCCTCATTGAAGGGGGGAATAAGGTCCATAATCTTTTTCCTGATTCCCAGGCACTTAATTATGTGTTAAAATAAAGCAATCAGATACTTGAGGTGCACTTAGATGCATTATTACCCTTTGTACCATTGGTGCTCTAGTTTTAAAAGCTGTTGGGCTAATCATTTTTCTTCTGTTTGTTTTTTCATGTAATCTTCTTGCCGACTGCTACTGTGCTGCTTCTGTGTCCTCAAAACTCAGGTAAGTGTCTCTAGTAATAGTCCAGGCTAAGTATCAGACAAGCATTCAATCAGATCACAACGACGAAGGACACATACAGATTTTCTTATTTCCCAAGGACCATATCGGACTGGAATGACCTACCTATCGACACCAGAGAAGCACCGACCCTAACCGCATTCAAGCAAAGACTACAAGTAATTCCACAACTCACCCTCACTTGATATCAATATAAGCGGGCTCATTTTTTTAGTTGGACTTCATAATTTGATTACTTGACCCACGTACATGCATTAAAGTTGGCGACTGTACAACCCTAAAAAGTTGAAAACCTCTGTAAGTGCCAAAAAAAGTCCGAGAGAAATGAAGTGAAGAATATTTAAAATGTTCAAATGAGAACAAAAGGCTTATTAACTTACGAAATCTGCATATGGTTCGGTTGCCAGGGAATTAGTGTATGTAGCGGCCCGTTTATTCGCAATGCTGTGATTAATCACGCGACGTGGCTCGCTAATACTAAGTGATATAAAGGTTCTAATCTCGCCAATAACAATGAAATGTACTATTAGATTGAATAACGTCAAAATATTTGCCTCTCAATAAACAATATGTTGGATTCTTTTTTCAACAAACTGTTCAAAATGTTGGCACTACGGTTGGTGTGCATAGCCAACACGGGAAACAAGGCTCAGATACGCCCCCAGATAACAAGCCCCGCAAAATTCCGTTAGCCATTGGTCCAATTTTGCGTTTCAAACGAGTATGGACTTCATACTTATATTAGGGTCCGCAAGTTTGACGGAGTGATACAGTATTCTAGTTAATCAACCGCACCTGGAAGGTGCTTATCAACAATATTAATCCTCAAATTACTGAAAACTATCAGGATTTGGTAGTGTACAGAGACAAAATGAAAACAGAAATGGAAACATGGCCTTGATTGTCACCTTATTGTCTAAATTTGTTTAACCAAATATTCGTTTGAAAAGTAAAAGATTCTTTTACGATCCATCTGGCATGAAAAGGGCATTCATCTTCTTCGGGATTTGTTAGATGGGGAAGGTTTGAGAGCTTTTTTGAAGTGTCTGTTATGATATTTCTAGTTACGACCTGGACAATATAATTTCCTTGCTAAAGCTATCCCTTTTGACGGGGATAAGCAGTCAAACGCTTGGGACCCTTTTGACAAATGGTTAACAATTTAGTTCAATTGAAGAGCTCCTAGATATGTTTTAGGCAATTGTTAGGAAAAAAATAATGATGTTGCTGCTGAAGAGAAATGGTATAGGTTTTTGATTTGGAAGAGAATCCGGACTGGGTTGAAAAATTCACCAACAGAAATTTCAAAAGTACCATTGAAACCCAGCCTTAGACATTTTATTTACAACCAATTCTTACAAAATCAGACCATTCTAAAAATAATAACAAATTTTATATTAAAATTAACAGGTCTGAACATTTCCCCTCTGTGTTGATGCTTCTCTGTCACCAATTCCCGGAAACTATAGTCCATTTCCTTTGTGAGTGCCCAGTTGTCCAACTTGTGTGGGATAAATTATTATATTTCATTAATCAGAAAGCAGGTACGGCTCTTGATATTTCTCTTTTGAACGTATGTTCGTGCTCGATCAGGATAGTCCCCACGCACATGTATCATTTCTTTTTTGTTGTGTACAATTTTTTATTTACAGATGCAAATTTCAGAATATCAAATTCAAAACGTTCATGCTCTTTGGGCTTTTTGGAAGGCAAAGAATCGCTTTCCGAATAATTATTGCACGCAAAATCATAAAAGATAACTCACAGCATTTTAAAAATTCCCAAGTTTTTAACTCCCACTTTTATTTTAAGGGTGTGTTATCTTTATTTATGTACTGATTATTCAAATTTATGTACTTACATTTATTTTTTTATTCTTTGTTGTTAGGGGATTAAGCTGTCTTACTTTTCCCCCTTTCTTTTTCTCTGTAAAATCTTTGTGCGCTTCTTTTTACAAAATCACAGTACGTGCTCTCTTGGGTTGCGTGCTGTTTTGTGGGAGAGAGAGTTTGTGTTGGTGTGGTGTCTTTGTTGGTGTGGGAGATGTGTGTGGTTTTTGTCTGTATTCTTGGGCCTGTGTTGCTTTCCCATTGATGTAGATTTTGTTGCATAACTCAAGTTTTGTGCAGGGGGGCTGGCGGTGCATTTTGTAGTCTTCTCTTTACCGCCAGGCCCTAAGTACAGGGAATAAAAAAAAAAAAAAAATAAAGTTTGGACGGACACTCCCATAGAAACCAACCGTTATCAAATCTCGACCCCAAGTGGAAGTACGTTAGTTCCAATTGACCAGGTACGCCCGCCAGCCCGAATTAACGGGAGTAGTTATCGCGCCCTCAATGATCATGCTGATAAAGTGCAGGGGGGGGGGGAGGGTAGGACACAATCAGCTCAATTTGGGCATTGGGGAATTTGGGGGGGAAAATTTTTTAACACACAATTGGAAAAAAAGTAAAGTAAAAAAAAAACAATTGGACTTACAGAGTAGTCTACTTACAGGGGGGAAACCATTACCAATGACGTCGGCCGTAGCCGAACTGTGTGCAAGGTGGGACACCCCTGTGTATCTTCGTATACTATGTACTCGAAAAAAATCGGTTCATCTCAAACTTTAGAATAGGCGATCTGCATTTAAAGGGTACCCATTCATGTTTTTAGGATACAGAAACAGGGAGCTTGAGTTATGAAGTATGAAATTGCTGGTGTGCTTTATAGCAACCATTTTTTTTGAAAATTTGGGAGTATTGGTGTTTTGGGGATTTGTGTATATTTTTGACATTGATTTCAACGGTGACTAGTAGGCAAAAATGTTCATTGCAGCATCCACTTGTCCTAGTGCTATGCTTATAATGTAGCCCTGATGCATTTGCAGCCTAATGTTTTCCCAGTTGAGTAAGTCAGCTGGCTGGCAATTACATGTTTATTTACACAGCTATGGTCACAAACTTAGCAACGGCCAATCCAATTTCTGTTGGTATAACAGTACCTCTGTGTCAGATGTGCATTTGCAATATGCTAGTACATGTACTAGTAGTTTACTACATTTGTTATAGCAAATATAAATGTATCATTTCTGTACATGAGGTAATGTAATTTAAAAAATGCGTGTATATTTCCTCTATGTAAATTAGTGTATTGTCATAAAGCCCCAGTGCATGCACCCAATCACTAGAATTGGACAAAAGCTGATGCATATTCTGGGTTCAGTCCAGAAATCATATCCTCTCCCTGTTGTAAAAAGCCCAACTATATCTTTCCAATTTAAAATAAATGTCTGCAAGTTCCGTGAATCCACAAACTTTCACTCTGTGAGCGGCATGTGGTGTCCACGTATTTGTGTCCATGTCTGTATTCCTGTTCGGTGACCTCCCTATGTCTGTCTCATGGTGTAGGCTGTGTTGTGCCTACATGTGTGTGCCTAAATGTTTGTAGGTGTGGGCTACCTCACATGTGTGTAGGTGTATTTCCTATATTGTGTTGGTTGTTATGTCAAAATACGAATAACAATTGAACAATCTGTTGCTCAGAGCAATGCCAAGAAACCATTTTTACAGTACATGAACATATGTGCACCCGTACACTACAGTATGTTGCGGTTTTGTACCCACTACATGCTAGTGGTGTAGTAGGGGGTGTGTGTGTGTTGTATGGTGGGGGTGTCGTCATGTATGTATGTGTGGATGGTGTGTGTGTGTGTGTGTGTGTGTGTGTGTATATATAGGTTCTAATATATATAGGTTATAATATGTATATGAACTTATTTAATTAAATAGTGTATGTTCTATGTATTTATTTAAAAATATTAGTTCTAAATATTGTTGAGGTGTCAAGATTATTTTGTTGACCAATCCTTAAATATTGACAATGGTTCTTGATCCTTATTTCTACTACCCCATGGAATTTCGATGCAATAATGCTACGAGAGCACAAAAAACAGCGGTCTTAGAGTTGTTAGGATGCAAATATTGTAACTGATTTGGTCATTTTAAGGGTTTGAAGTTTTTCAATAAATTCGGGACATTTCTGGGCACCACCATGTTGATTTGTGTTACAATATGGTGAAAATTTTGAAAAGCTCACGATATGCAAAGTCAGATTTTATCCTAGTTTGGTCCAAATTTTGGTAATAAAAATAGCCATAAACTTGACAAAATATCATATCGACCCATTTCTGTTTTTTACTATGCAGAAAGTGATACCACCCCTAATTGCTATATAAGCATATAAATAAAGGAAACCCTAACGGAAGTTTGATACAGCTTCGCTTCTATAGAGTTATACAAAAATGTAATGTGCTGACCAAATGGCCCAACTGCCTTTAGTGAAATAGGGTAAGCTTTCCGAACGTCAACATCACTTGACAAGCATTCGTTTGTGTGCAGTATTGTGTAGTTACAGTGGTATAGGTGTGGTTCAAGATCACAATTCGCGGGTTAGAGGTCATTTAAGGCAGGCTATTTTTTTTAAAAATTAGTACTGTCTGTACTCAATTTCTGTTTAAGGGGTCCAGTAATCTATGAACGTATTTTATTATATCTTATACGATTTTATTTGTTCCTTTCGTGTGGTGGTTTGACAAGTGAAAATGGATTCCATTTAAATATATATGTAGTGGTGTTGTGTTCGTGTTAAATATTATTGCATGATTCTTTGGAACAATCTGCTAGTTATTTAAAATAACACTGACATGACTTGGGTCTATCTTCTAAATGTTGTTTTAAAAAAAAATGTGAGATTCTAGCGAACTTCATTATTTGTTCGACCACTCTATATATTTAAAAATGGTCCTTAATCATATCTACGCAGCCCCTGAACTCGGTATTTGTTAGACCAGCTCTAAAAGTCGCAATGTGGCGGAAAACACACAAAACTATGTTTCGCCATTCTATTTTATAACGACCATATAATCATATGATGTGAATTGGAAAGACGTGGACAGTTCGGTTATGGTAGACAGAGAGAGTTTGGTGGAAAAAATACCGTTTCTGTATGCTGGTATGGGAAATGCAAACCTTAAAATAGAGTTCTCTCAAAAAAAAAAAAATATTTGAGAAAAATAATTTCAATTTGTTATCAAAATCATCTCAGAAGGTAGGTATGATGTTCATTTAAAAAAAAAAATGACAGACAGCCTTATCTTGTTGGTGCTACTCTGAGACATTTCCTTCTTGGATTTCAAAAACTGACTTGTCTGGAATTTTGCCGTTTGGTGTTTGCCTTCTTGAACATTCCGGACAGATTACAGCGCCATCATTTGTCACTGGCAAGTCATTAACGCTGTCATTTCATAATTTGGGAAAACTTTGCTGCTCAAAAAGTGCATTTGCTCCCTGGAAATTCTATATACACGAACATATATGGCGCTCTCTCCTCTCTCAAATGCAACTTAAACTACCAAAAGCAATCCTTATTTGATATGTAATTATGCGTTATTTAAATAAGGTTAAATGAACAGGGATATTTTGAAGGAGAGCCCTCTATATGACTGGTACTGCGATGAGGGTCCAATTGCCAGTCATCTTCTCGCTGATGAAAGATATGCTGTTGATCTGTATGCGTGTGAAAACTTTCAGGTACTACAATCATCGAAAAACGTTCTTCGAACGCTGCATTACCCGAAGTCCCAATCCGGGTTGATTGTGAATTGAACCTACGAATGTGATGATTTTGGTTTGAGGATGCAAAATGATGCAGACTCACAGGCGTCCCTGCCCCCCTCTCCCGAATCAATGTGATACAATTTGGCGAATGAACAAGGACATTGACGGTGTTTTCCAACATTGAATGGGGTGCGGGGAGCATTTTACATGTTATAGACAGAAAGTGATCAATTTGAGGATTGTAGGTCACATTAATGAAATATCTAGTATA
The DNA here is from genome assembly GCA_023653785.1 of Ophioderma brevispina. Lineage (NCBI taxonomy): Eukaryota > Metazoa > Echinodermata > Ophiuroidea > Amphilepidida > Ophiodermatidae > Ophioderma > Ophioderma brevispina. The sequence continues at coordinate 51,015 of JAMKCH010022117.1, forward strand.
TATTATATATAATATATATATTAAATGATATATATGGAGAGAAAAAGAGATGATATTATCCATAACAATTATTTGGTGACAATATTTACACATAAAACCCGGTAACCCTTGTACTGCAGTAATATTTTGTTGACCCCCGCAGTACCTAGTGAAAATCCATTTTAAAGTGATGTCTATTTTACAAAAAACTTTTAAAACCATGCGAAAGTAAATAACCAATCTCTATTAATGTTCCATGTTATGGACCATTATACTCCTAAACCAGATTAAAATTACAATCTCCCAATATCAGAGTTAACGACTGAGGAAAAAAGAGGTATTTTCGGTCTTTAAGTGCCTCAATTTATGGAATTTTGCCACGGGTTTGTATGGACGGGAAGCTAAAAAAACATTTGACTTTTTAAAAGTATTTGCCCGATACCTACAATTTTTAACGTGCTTGAGTTATAATGTATAGAAATTGGTAAAATAAGGTTTAAAATGCTGCATGCACAACAAATGAAACGGAAATTGCATTCTCAAGTGACGGTAAAAAAAACTGCTATTTGTACGTGATTTTTCCCGTTTCAAGCAGATGCAACCTATTTTAAATATGTCTGTAGTGTAGGGATGGACGCTCTTCAAATTAAGACCAGATGAATTTGTTCATTAGAGCCTTGACTTCAATATGGCGTATACCAATGCGCGCTGATTTCATTTCTTTCATTCTTCTTCTATTGTGTTATTTATTTTTGCTTATATTATTCCGTTTTCTCCATTAGCATCATAGTTCCCCGTTGTCTCTTGACGACTTGTTTCAAAAGCCTCCAATTGATTTCAACAATTTCCAATACGCGGTTGTATGATTTCATGTAATTTTCAACGATTTCATTTTTCATTTTGTGGTGGTGTTGTGTCAAGTTGTTAAAGGTAGAAAGTTAGACAACCATGGTAAAACATTAGAAAAATAGGAAAAAATTGTGCAGCAGGCCCAGCCAGCCCCCCCTCCAACCAACATTGATGATGGGTAGGGAACGGAAAGAGGAAGGACCTGTACTCTTTCCGGGCTCTCTTTATGCACAACGAATGACTGGCCCAATTTTTCTAGCTGTAAGCATGATGACTGTTGCACATATATTGTTGAGTCTGTAGATATGATTTTCAGTGTGGAGAGTAATCAAATTGGATTGGTGGGGGGGAGGGAGAGGGTGGAGGAGGGCGGTAGGATATATATAGATACAACAGAGTTGTGAAACTTTTATAAAGAACACTGAGTTCGCCGGGTATAGATAGGGTGATTCAATTTAGGAATCTTTTCTTGAGTTGCCTAGTGCACGGGGATGTGAATGGGATAAAAAAAATCCACCCGCCAACATAATATTATAGGCGATCTACGTGACATGAGCAACACATGGGGGTGATAGAAAAACGTCATTTGTAAATACTCAAAAGCAAATCCTTATTGATCTTTGCCAATTATATACGTTAAATTACTGTCAATAAATTGTATGATCATAAAAATATGTGGAAGGGGCCCCAAGTCCAAGCCATTCTAACTCAGTCCAATTAAGCCATTTGTTCACCGCCATTTTTGTCAGGTACCAGGGTCAATATATTATAAAAAGTAAATATTAAGTCCAAACAGAGAACAGCAATGATATTATTATCCATAGCATTATTTTCGTGATTAAGTCCAATAAACCAAAACCAGTAACCATTATGAGGGCCATTTGTTGAGTTTCGTTTACCCCGCTATACCTAGAGTAAATTCCTTTGAATGAATTTCAGTGTACCCCGCCCTTATTCATAGTAAAGCCTTTTGTTTTTTTACTTTCGGTAATTCCAAGTGAAATTATTAGCCAAAATCGCAATACATAAATGTGTATAAGTAAAACTCAGTACATTCCATAACTGGTGATTCAATTAGGGGAAGACAGAAATTGTCAAGTTTTCAAGAAAGGGAAGCTTCAATGAAAAAAAAACACCAATCACCAACGTGGTTCGAACTTGGTTCCTTGTATGCCGAATCATGTCTTCCCAGAGCTGAACCGTGTGAGACACGACTGTTTCGTGTGTTTGAATATGGTTTTATTATGCAATACAGTAGTGATCATTCACTTCGGACAGGTATTCAATACGTTCCCATAGAACTGTGTGCTCGGGCAACGTTTCAATGAAGATCGTAAGGAAAGGAAGTAGAAACGATTCAAGATTTTTTGGTGAATACCGGTTGCATTTGTTAACAAATGACTACTATTTGCCTTTTTGTTTCCATAAATTCCCTTTATGATTACCGTGGCCTACCGAGTTAACTATGATTTGGAATAGAATATAATAGAACATGGTGGATTTAAACTTTGCAGGAAGTAAGTAGGCGTAAGGGAACTGATGGTTTTATCACGCCGTATTTTTTAAACAACACAACCATGAAAACCATGCGTGATCCCTATGAACCATTAATTTGTGCAATATTTTGGTAATTTGAGATGGTTTGAAGGTTCTTTCAATAAGTTCAGACATTTGGTTAACCATGTTGATTGTATTTAAAATATGGTTGAAAAAAAGTCACAGATACCCAAATTCATTAATTTTTTTCTAGTTTTCCGGCAATTATTTTGGTATTAATAGCCATCCCTAAGATTTCACAAAATATCATACCACCCCATTCTTTTTACATGCAGAAAATGGTAACCATTAATTGGTATAAGTATAAATAAAGGAAACCCTAAGCAGAAGTTTGATACAGCATCCGTTGCTATTGCAAAATGTGATCATGTCGCTGAAAAATGGCACAAACTGTGCAAGTAAAAATAGGGTTATCAGTCAGGCACTCTGCGGGTTATACATGGAAAAAATCTTTTAAATTTAGCCTTTTTTGTTACAATAATCAAAATGACCCTTTAAATCACTGAAATTTTAATCAGATGTAGATGGAAAAATTAGAGATGGTTGGCATCCAAGGGGTCCAAAACGATAAAAAGGAACCTAAGTGAAGGCGTTCTAAAATGTGTACACATTATTTATTATGAATAATATAAGTAACGATGTATATAATGTATGATTCAGTGGGGGGGGGGGGGTGTGTACTAACTTTATACCCAATTTTCGGGTCCAGTGTTTGAATACACACAATAATGTGGGACCCACTATAGGAATGGTGGACGACAGCCGGTCCCCAAAAACTTATTGTATCTGAATGAATTTCAAGATGATTTTTGTTGTTTTTTCAGAATATGCATGGCTCCAATTTTGAGGTGTGTTTTCAAAAAGTGGTTTTAGGGCGGTAGGTAAAAACACAATACACTTGTCCCAAAATTGTTTTTTTTTAATAGCGCCCTCTGTTGATGGACCCAATATCTGTTTGGGTCCAAAGTTCGAAACCAAGCACGGAGCCGTCTTGTCAATTTTGTCTAGATCAAAGGGAGAGATACGTATTTATGAGTTACATTAAAGCATGTACAAAATAATTATACTTAACATGCAGGACCAAGTAGCTGTATGGCCTTTACCATAGCCAGTACCTAGTATAGATCTTGCATAGATCTTAAATGATATAAATACTATGATCTTATATGAAACAAATATTAGAATGATTCTGGAATGTGGCATCAATTTGCTGAAGAATTTAATGGAAGCCATTTGTGGTTGTGGTTTTCTTATCTCAATAGATTTTTTCTTTTTTTTAATTGTGGATGTTTCATTACCCTAGAATATTCGTGGGTGGAAATGACAAAATTTCACACCAAAACTAAATGGTGGTGGATTTTTAGCGGCCAAGAAGAGCTCTGTTGAAGGAGAAGAAATACTGGCTTAAAGACGCACAATCAGCATAATTATTAGCATAAACCTTAAGTTGCTTGGCAGGTAATAACATGGAGAGGTGATGGTATTTTGTAACTATGCTAGTAGAGCTACGTGTAATGATACAATGTGAATTGTGCCAGCTGTTTGAAAACAAACCTTACTACAGGGACCGGACACAATAATAGGGCTGGATCAAAGGTGTGTCTTATGAGTCAAATAGAAAGGAACTTATAGAAATTCTTGAAGACACATTCCCAAAGAAGCCCTAAACATAAACAAAGAGGTGCTAATAGGATCTTATGGTACCATAAGCAATGAGTAGAAGGTGTCCCACAAAGTTGTCCAACAAATGCTGATACAGAACGTACCTGGGGCCGGTCCAAAAAGTTTGCTAAAGTTCGGCCCTGCCCCCCCTTGTGTGTGGGGGTGTGTGTGTGGGTGTGTGTTGTGGGGGTGTAGTATGTGTGGGTGTATGTAGATGTATGTCGGGTGTATGGATGATGTTGTGTGTATATATGTATGTTTATCGTATTGTATTAACTAATTAGAGGACTGTTGAAAAGTGATCTTTGTGTCCTCACGTGAGCTTTTGTTAAAGAAGAAACTGTGTATAACAAGATTGAATGCTTAGGTTATTAGTGTTTCAGACAGTTATATTTAGACTGTTAAAACAGATAAATGTTTGTCTTTATGTGTGTATGGCAGAGATGTCAGCACCGGATTGAAAAAACCTGAAAATTGGCCGGGGGTCCAGGGGCTCACCTTAGGCGAATTCTTGCACGATTTTGCAAAATTTAAGCAAAAAATAAAAAAAATAAAAAAAATACAAAATTGCTTGCAAAAATAATGTATTCAACAGAAGTGGTAATTTTCATTGAAAATATGCTTATCTGTGACAATTTCAGTGTTCACTTTCAAAACAGATTTCAGATAATCCAGAGATTCAACATGCTGGACATGATGGCTGACGTACAACATGAATACCTGGGCGAAAGCTGCCAGCTGATGGGTCTGTATGTAAAAGTCCTCACACACCGATTGAAAAAAAGTGTAACTACTTGCATTTTTTCAATGGCCCTTCCCTCGTTCTTAGTAATCTTTATTGGCGGACCATTTGATCCTTCTTCTCCGCGATCCATAATGCGATGTTTATACACCATGCATGCATGATTCAGTGACCATGGTTGACGGTCATGTGCACCAGTCCAGCTTAGTTCAGTTTCCTCATGTACTCTGATAAAAAATTGTCGTTGTCATCTTTCTCTTCCAACCATATGACCAGTTCCATTTATTCTTTATCTTTCCTTCTATCGCTTGTAAATCATCAGTCCGCTGACCCATATGGGGTGTTAACAGATTGGATCAAAGCTTATGTGTGCCAACCTTGGCCCCGCATGACTGCTATCCTAATTATCTATGCAAGCTAGGTCATTTATTGAGGAGGTCAGAGTTGCCGATGAATGTTTACCAGTGAATCAAACTGATGTTCCATAACAATGACATGCGGTACTGATGAAAATCATACAACTTACCGTGTTGTTCCTAATAAATGCCCCTGCTCTAATAAAATGCCCCCCCCCTACGATTTTTGGATAAAACATTCAAGAAAATTAGTTAAGCTTACCTAAATCACATGATTTAATGGCCGGGACTGTCGTAATCCATATCATAATCGCTGTTGTGCACAGTTGTAAAAAGTTTAATTAGTATGGATCTTTGACCTCGGTATAGGTGCAAAAACAGCGCCCGCCTGTTCGTTGGTTTGTATTATTGGTAATCAGCAAAAATAAGCATGTGTTAGGTGATTTTTGCGGGATTTTGACTTTCCATTTTCGATTTTCATAAATGCCCTCCGTTTTGAAAATGCACCGCCCCCGGGGCGTTTATTAGGAACAATACGGTATCTGTGAAAATGTGTTTTGTGAGAAGGGAATACAAAGCAAAATTTGACTTGTGTAAGTTGGTAGGAGGAGGGAGAGAAATGGGGTATTGGGGGTGGGGAGATGGTGGTGTGTGTGGAGATGGAATAGATGGAATTGGGAGGGGATATAGATGGGACTGGGGAGTTATGTAAGGCATCCACCAGTGGATCTTCTGCGACCCCTACGCAAAACGTCCACTAGTGGAATAACTGCGCACGGTGGTCGCAGAAAATCCACAGTCGGAGTATCAGCGCACAATCGGAGTATCAGCGCACGTTTTGTATACAATAGAATCCACCAGCGGATCACCGTGCACAGAAACATGGTAGACGTTTCATATAGAAGTCCCATGGATGCA
>JAMKCH010022118.1:0-20850 GCA_023653785.1 Ophioderma brevispina
CAGACTTCTAGCAATAAATAGACATCAAATCTTTGAACAGAGTCCAATAGTTTAAGAATTAAATGGAATCAAACTGAAAAAAAAGTTGGAGTGTACCAGATCCCCATTTAGTGACCATTTCCTGACATACGGCCACCAACTAAAAATGGGGGTTAAGGTTTTGACCACTGGTGAAAAATGCAAAATGCCCCTTTCTGTGGTCATAGTTTTGACCAGTTTTAGTTGGTGCATAGATGACTAAGTGTTTTTAGTACACTTCCCCAACATACAAGATAATGGTTGAAAAATGGTTCTCTTTACTTTACTCTTTCAATCATCTCTTTCCAGCTGTGGAAGAAAACAATAAAAGTTAACACATCCCTACTCCATTTGATTTGCTCCCACTTTGCATACGCTGTAAATGATGAAATTGGTATGAATGTGGTTTCAGGGGCGTACCCAGGTTTGGAGGACCACAGGTGCATCGGGTGCGGCTGATCTTTGGCAAACCCCTGGGTGCGTGTGCTGCCTCCGCACCCCAGCTGGGTATGCATACTGGTGCTGTTGGTGGTAATGATGATGAGATATTATGATGTAATCCCCTTACTTGAATAAACTTACTTCACCTCATAACTCAATTTGCTCCAATTATAATTGCTTGCATCACCTTACCCACTGTCCCTGTTTTTTTTTCTCATTACATTATCAACTCATTGCCTAGACCTTACTAGGTAACTCCCCAATGTAACTACTCCTGCTATGACCAACCCGCAGAAGCCTATCTCACCAGGATTCACCCTGTACTTTATCTCTATTTGTTTCTGCTGACGGGTTCAGGTAAACATCAATATACCGACTGCATGTTGGAGAAATCTGCATGTTTTGATCTTTCTACACACTGTACAGCCTAAGAATATCAATTGTGCTCGATGATGCTATCTGTAATATGCTATTACTATGCTTCAGTCATCATAAATAGTCCTATAAAGAGTTCACATCCTAACTCATCTAGGCTGTATAGGACTTCTAACTCAGAATTTTGACAAATATTGAAGAACTGCTGCATTATATGGCATTTCCTACTATGCATTTTCTTGATTCGCTTGTTTGTTTTTCTCATTTTCGCAGGCGACATTAATTATAAATCGTCTGTTTAGCCATAAGTGTGCTGATTTGGGCTTCATAATTTCAGGTGAGGCTACTGTATATACAACTTTATAACATGCAAAAATACAATTTTAAAAATCAGAGGGTGCACATTTTCCAAATGTGCCGTGTCTCGTTAATACCGTGTGGTCAGTCTGTCTTCTGACGCGCCTAGTCTCGGAGACAGAGGGTCCATAATCATAAACTTTGTAGGTTGTGCCCTTCACCATCGAAGACTAAGTTTTGGTATGGGTTAGTGGATCAAAGGTCATCAGGGATCATTCAGGGTCTAAATGGGGTAAACTTATTTTTTGTTATTTTATTACAATTTAGAGGACCGAGACCTCAGAGGTATACCCAACAGGGATTAACCAATTCTATTGGGGGTATCCCTCGAACTGACAGGACGCTTGGGACAATCAGGTAACACCCACTCTTCTCGAAACTGACTGTGATATACATGTACGGTATGGACTCTCTGTACATGGGACCGACGGCTTACCCTCCCCTCCGAAGGACGGGATATTTTCGTGGTTCATTTGCTCAAGTCCAAATGAACCACAGGGAGAGCGGAACTCTAGTTTCAATCAACAGTTCTTATACAAATTAAATCCAGAATTTAGTACCCGATTAAATCCCAGCTAGTGGCCCTACCGGGGACCTCCTGCACTAAAAGGTGAATATCCTAACCAGTGGGCCATGCTCTCCCATATACATTGGTGTATGGACATGAAACTTGGAGTGTGGGGTCGATTGTTGATGCCAAACATTTTATGGAACAAAAAGGTGTCTCTAAATATTTTGCTGCCAGTTGTTTTATTTTTGTTCCATATTCTGCTGTTAAATGGAATGCAAATAACCCACAAGTACCACTTATACTTACGCTATTATCCTTTAGCTGAGTGAACAAGTAAAGGCAATTTGTTTATCCACAGCAAATACCTGCAAATTGTGCTCATCTGAAGTGATGTGAAGAATCAGATGCAGTATCCTGATGAGTGAGTGAGTGAGTGAGTGAGTGAGAGAGCTGAGTTGAGTAAGCTAGCAGGAAGAGGTAAGTGACTGAGTAAGCGAGCGAGTGAGCGAGCAATTGGTGCTTTGCTCACTCATGAGTGTTTATAGCCATTCCCAGAAGAATAAACACCTTAAGACAAGGTCTTAATAAATAATTTCAGGAAATTCTGTTGTCATCTCTAGAGGAAAAGGAAATCATTTCTGGAATAGCCTGGGTTTTAACCATCAATCACAAGCAAACATGGTTGAGACCAGACTCTCCCTGGATTAGTTTTGCACTAAGCTGTCACATCCTCTGTCCGCAGTTATCAATTCTCTTTGCTCTTCGGTGGCAAATAACACTGGGGCCTGCCATTGTCTTATGATCATGATACGAAATGATTTTTTACCCAATTACATTAGCTGAGCTCAATATGTTTTGTTCACAATTAATCTTCTGTGTCATTTACCTCATTTACCTTTTCTGAGCCAATTGTGTTTGATTGAAACTTATTTCTCTATGTCACACTTTGTTCTATCCTATTTAGTGCAATTAAAGGGACACAGGGAGATTTTCTAGGATGCCAATTCCCCAATGTACTTGATTAAACACGTAGAGTTCTACAACAGAGGTTTACACAACAAAAAAGTATAAGAATACCAAACTTAAAGTTTTTGAACTTAGTTCTTTCGTATGCCCTACAGACATCAGGGGCGGATCCAGGATTTAAAAACGTCAAAATTACGGGGGCTTAAAGGCTAACTGTCCACAATGGGCTGATTTTGCAATATTTTACAGAATTAACCGGAGGGCGCATGCCCCCCCCCCCTCCCTAGATCCGTGCCTGGATAGAGAACACACCTGTATTCACAACATCAAATACTAAATCTCTTTAATTATCTAAAGAGAGCATTTCGCTTGCTCACATCAGGTGTAATCAGTGGCATAGCTATGACCAGGGGGACATATGCCCTGTGGTCCAATTCTTATGGGGGCCCAATCACCAATTCAGTGGCCCCCTACCCAATATGTTCCCCCTCCAAGCAGTTAAAGTCAATTGTCCATGCACTTGGTGTCCCCAGTTCAATATTTTGATAGTTTTTTAAGTCTTTTTTAAGACTGAAATTTTAATTTGAATATACCACATAGAAGCACCTGGCAAATTTTCATGACGCTGTCAATTGCTTTAAGGACATTGGGGAGGGCACATTCTTCATCATTGTCGATTGTCCCTGGTTGCCACATTCTCCTAGCTATGCCACCAAGCATACCTTAAAAAATTGTTGCACACTCTTCTGGAAATGTCCTTGTTTCTTTAATTTAATTTTTTGGCCATGCATTCAATCAACCAAGAACATATTGTCAATGCAAGCTAAGAATCAGATTACACCCAGGATTATCCAGTTCTGTTTCTGATTGAAACCCCACGTGTTTTGAACACAAGGTGGTTCTCAACCCACTAGCGTTACCGCTTTCATGATTGCCAACATTACCTTTCTTAATTTAAACCTATGATGACCCTTTGACCTCGGAATATGAACCTTGAACTCACAGCTGTTTGAAAAAGGTCTCATACCACTACGTAACCCAAGTTTGATATCCATGGGGATTGCTGAGCCCCATATTTATTGGTCGGCTATGAGTTACAAAAATATTGTGAGACACAGTTGAGGTGCCCAATATTTTAAAACTCATATATCTATACCAATAAATATTGGGCAAAACCATGAAATTAAAAAATTTTATCTTATTATGTTTTGAATCCAATATTTCCCTACACTTGGATCCATAAAAACATAATAAGGTTGCAATTGGACAAGACTTGATGGCACCAAACTTTCATGCAACTTTAACATCCAGACAGTCAGAATGACTGACTGGTTGTGCCTCCTGCAACTGCAGGCGACATACAAAAATGCTTGGAAAGCTTCACACTTAAAAAATGCCATTGAGTAATTTTAATTGAGACACAATTAGAATGATATCTCAGTGTTTTTCAAATACCATAGTTTTAATTTTGAGTTAACAAATGCCATGAACATTTGTCATAGCGACTGTAGACTTATTGAACTTATCCTTATGAATACATTTTGGATTTTTAAATATCATCTATACTGAATGCCTCTACTGTAGAATTTAGAAGGCTTTTTGAATAGTCTTACAGGATTTCAGAGCATTTCCAGAGGATGGCACCCTCAATTTTCAACAAATCATACTTTTTGTCCCGTATACATATGCTTGTCCCTATACTATCACTGTGTGAAAATGGCTCAATTGACTCCTTCATAATAGAAAATCACAACTTGTTATAAACTTCTGGATCTGGGATTGTATGTTATACCGGTATCCTATGGCACTTCTTATAATATCATAAATGTTTTACTACATCAGACAAACCATTTTGATTAATCTCAAAAACTTCAGAATTTGTGCATTTTGGTGCTATCTTTATCGCGAGCTTTGACTATTTTGAATTAATACTCAAAGAAATTATATTTTCGAAATCTCATCTGAGTCCGCCTTTAAATTTCTAATTGCTCTTTTGCAAGGAGAGTGGTTGAACGCACCACATGAATAGGACATTTGAATTTTGATCAGTTTCGATTCTCTCTAAAAAAATAATTACCTTCCTTACAGGTATTATGTATCACCCTCATTTATTCCAATACCAGTTTGAGGCTCTACTTGCAAAGGGCGATTTGCACAAGCTGACCATTTGTTTTTCAAATGTGATAGTTCAAATTCTTTCAAATTCTCTTTTTCCCCAGAGGCAAACGCTATTCGCCGAACTAGTCTTGGCGAATTACTGTTGTGAATCTATTTACCGCAACTTTCGTACTGACTTAGTAATATTTCTCTTTACCTAATACTATTGAAAACATTTCTTGAAAAGGCATGGTTGGGATTCGAACCTGTGATACCTGCATTATCATCGATGCTCTTATCCACTACACTAGCGAGGAGGATGGGGTGATTATTGATTTTAATCCTACATAAGCTTTACGGAATAAACCGATAATACTATATACATATGCGCCCGCATAAGTTTGTCCGGTAATAGATTTCCAACAGTATCACTTCTTCCCCAGAATGAGCATTTTCGATTCACATTTTTGGCATTCTCTACATCCTTATCTCAAATCAGATCACACCGCTTAACCTAACACTGTTGTTTCTTGTTTCAGGAGGGAGGGAAGGGGTAAAGGGATAGAATTTAAGAAGATGGGACATCTTGGGTGGGATTCGAACCTAGGGCCCCCTGTGCCCCAGTTCCATTACCAGGGATGGCAAGCCATGGGATGCACTGGCACGGCCAGCGATTTTGTGGCCATAATGTGTGTTCGTATTCAAACAAAAAGTTCAGAAATAACCCTTACAGTGAGTGGAGTTGATTCTTCAAAGCTCCAACACTTTTGGAATAAGAAGATTCCTTATCTACACATTCAGGATTTTTTTTGTCAGATTTCGCTTTTACATGTTAAACCAAATGCAATGTCTAAATTGGTATTTCTTGGCCGCTCCCTCCCCTGTCCATAACATCCTGAGCAAGAATCAAAATTAATCCAATTTCTAATCCCAACTCCTGTCTTATCCCATAAGTGTGAAAATCACTGACCTAAACCTACCACCAATTTTGTATTATGACTTTTGTATTTGTATAATCAGGAGTAATCCTTTGCTCCTCAGCTATTCAAAGCTGACTTTGTATATAAACCTTACGGCATGTACTGCAAACATTATATATCAAATCGGAATCAAAAATAACATGGGATCAATATACTTCTTCAAACATACAAATTTTTCACAAACATGCCTGTGGCAATATACAGTCTTTGATAAAGAGTGCGTTACTCTGATCAATATGTCTAAGTGATTGTCCGGAGACACGTAAAAAGAACGGCCCGTGGTGAAATGGAAAGAGATTGGAGTATATTGCGGCAAGATGTATATGCTCGCTAACAGAAATGGACCGAAATGGACGACTGAAGTTTCTCCTAATGGATATGATCAGTAGTCCCGAGTGACAGCAGATGGGTTATCATAACATGTCTCCCTTCAACGAATATATTGCAAGCATTACCTAAACCGGAACACTACAGATATAAGTATGCTTGCATCTTACATGTCAATGAGCAAACTAACAGAAATGAAAGATGAATGAAAAATTTAAGTAAAGTTACTCTATGCTTGTTTTTTTTCAACTTACTCCTACTCAAATATCTGATGGTATTTCTACAATTGGCAAATCTAGTACTAACAGTTTTGGGCATTTGAATTTGCAGTTTTCACCAGTCAACTACTACCCTGGGTCAAAATATATGGCTTTTAATAAAGCCCAACTTGTTGCTTATCATCGGCGGCGGAAGCATTTTTACTTTGGACGTCGCTGTGGTGGGGCGCCTACCTATTTCCATTCCGAGGGGTGAACATTTTTTAATTTGTGTACTGTATTACAACGTTAAGCCATATTTAAGGGGGTGGGTATCGGGAGGGGTGTACCCCCTTCCGCGCGAAGCGTAAGGGCGGACCCTTACAATGTTTATTTTCCCAATGACATTTCCTTGTGAAGATTTTGATGCTGAACAATTTGAAATTTAGCAAAATGGTTCGTTTATATGATCACGGGCTTAAAAAGTACATTTAGTTAATGGGTAATGCTTTATTTGAACGAACCATCAGTCCATTGGTCTGGAGAGTTCCATAATCGTTTGGTCACGACATAGTGGTCCGAATCTGATTTTTTTGGTCCAATTGAATTTCAATAGTTTGCTTCTGTTGCATTTTTATGTACTCTTTAATTGTACCACAAAATAAAAGTGAATTACATCTCCTAACATAATCGCCGCAGTCGAAACCGCATTTGTATAAACGGGTTTCACAAACCATTGAATACGTATTCGATAGATTTGCGTGTCCAAATATCTTATCTCAAAGCACACAGATAAAATGTGAACGAATACGTATTCGCTGGGACAAAGATTGCTAACTTTCAGTAATCAAAATCGATAATAGGTTCTATCCAAGATTTAAGACAATCGGTGAAATTACCGTTTCTATAACTTCATGAGGATTGGTCTGCATGTTATTTTTCATTCCATTTAATTTTTGTGTTTTAATTATGAAGTTTGTACTTATTGAAACCTCCGGTCTGTGCGTCGTGAAAAGATTATCCAAGTTTTTGTAGTGTTACAAAAAAATTTTTAACAAATACACCAAATTTATATTTTTTGGGGGGAGGGTGGGCAAGTGGGGGACATTAAAACCTCGTATTTACCAAAGGGGGAGGAGTTACCACCCCAGGTAACTTTCCTCGGTGCGCAAAAACGTTAAAAACTTTCGTTAGTTCTTCCATATATATGTTTCACATCCTTCTGCTAAGTTTTGCGAAACAAATGGTGAAGGTAGCAACCCCTACCATGGTTCGCGTCGAAGTCGATTGGTGGTAGTGGGTGCTACTACCTCTACTATACCCATATTGAAAATGCAGGCATTCTGTTTGTTCAGTTTACTGCCCATTATTCTGAATAATGAGCCGCGGATGGATTTTCTTATCATTTATTTTCATTAATCATCATTACAGATACTAACATAAATAAGGCATGTTAACTTTAAAACCTATACAAAGAAACAAAAAAATAAATCGAAGTTTTTTTATTAATAGAATAAATTTAGTATCTCTATGGCTCATAATGTATCCTCGGGCGGAAAAAATACAAATAATGGGCGCCATTTAGTTTCGTTTTTCCGACCTCGAGCACATATTCGCCTATAAATGATACTACATCATCCTTTAGTTTTATCCATTTGTTTTAATATTGTGCACTGTAATTGCTCTAAAATTATGTTGATTAAAACCTATCATTTCCATATCATTTGGGCCAAACCCGCTTGAAAATCCATATTTGTACCTTTTTAATGCAAATTTCATTTTTTTTTTTTTCATTTTACTCTGATGGAATGACCACTTTTCTGCCAACTGTGAACTTTTGATGCCTGTGACGCCATAACTAGGTTATGTTGGAAGCAGTAAAAACGGTGGAGCAATGCTATCAACTGGTATCCTAGTAACCCAAAAAGTAACATATTTTACGCAAATCTGTGAAAATATTGATGGAGCTCATAGGGTAAAATAAGGACTATTTTGACTGTCCTTAAACAATGGCTATATTTCTCATGTAGGGGCACCAAAGGTCAACATCCTTGCATTCAATGGGGCTTGACCTTGTTTCCCCCTACTTCGGTAAGTAGGCATTTAAGACACTCATACTTATTTCCTTTTTTTACCTATGATCTCCATCTATAATTTTGCACCGTTTTTTTATCCAAATCGGAAGTACTTCTTTTATTAAAATTTGACCCCGTACAACTGAAATTACACTTTTTATTGATTTTTGCTGTTTTTTTCTTTTTTGTTTTGGCCTATAACTCCAAAACTTTCGGCCCCAGATAGTACAACTATACTTTTTGGAATCCTTATGCTTAAACTATTAACTTGTATACTTTTCAACATGATTTGATCCAGATCAAATTTGACCCATGTTAATTGACCTTTGCTCCCGAAAAACCAATTTCCCCACGCCCTACGATAATTCACTTTTTTTTGGTAATGTTGACACCCATACTACCAAAATCAGTTGAAATCCGCTTCTTTAAATTTTTTTCACAGATGAACTTACTTTAGAGATACTAATACCAACATCGAAATCACTATGCTTTATACTAATGGAATTCTCGGGGTGTTTACACCCCACCCACCCTTAAAAAAAAACCGTGGTACAAAAATAGACTTGTCAACATATTGTTCGAAGTTTGATTTTCTTTGATGTTAACTAACTTTGATATTCTCAAACAAATAATTACTAATATAACAAATCATTAAAAGAACTCGCCTTTCAGGAACAACTTGATAATTTTCTTGGGAGTTGTTTGTATAAAAGCATTAGTGCCCTCTAATTTATTTAGATTATGTTAGATTTTAGGAGTATATTACCCTGTTAATTGTTACTGTTTCGTGTTCAATTTGGTTGTATATATTTTAAGCGTTCCATTACTTTTCAAAGATAGGAACTCTATATGTAATGAGAAATTTACGAACACTGAGAAAATAACCCACTTTTATCCTCCAAAATCTTTGAGTTATGAAAACAATGCCAGTTACATTTTACTATTTTCTGAGCTCAATTTTGAACAGTTCTGCCATATTTATTGTTGTGTTTAATAACAACATGCATGTCTATTTATTAATTTTTTATAACATGTACTACCCCATTGTTTTGGTTCCTTCTAACGTATTTACTCTTGAAATATAATGTTTTCTTTCTGCAAAATGAGTTAAAACATATTGGCGAGACTAATTAAAAATTTTAATTTTAAGGAGCCAAATTTGTAAGAGGTTGAATTTTCTGATTCGTGGTCATCGTGGTCAGGTCCCTGCGCTATTTTTTACAACGAACGATAATGCCAACAGTGAATGTTTCCCCTTTAACCGCTATGGAAGTCGTTTTGATATATAAAAATTTGCATGGTTTTGGTCACCTAAACACATGCAAATAGACAATCGTCTCGTCGTCGTCTTCATCATTAGACATCGTCTCGTCGTCGTCGTCGTCTTTACAGCATCATCATCATCATCATCACATGTCATCACACCACCATCATCATCATTATCAATCATCACATCTGTAAGCAGCATCATTGCGTCGTTCAAGCTTGATGTTTCCTTCTGTTCCTCGTTATTGCCACCATCATCACCGCCATTCGTTATTCTTATCATCGTGGCTCACGGCATCATCATCCATTTTAAAATAGTAAAAAACCCGTAGCATAGTAATCTCACCATACCAACATAGAACTCAACGGGTTTTTCATGCAGTCGAATAACGTATTCGACTCCTAGAGCACAGCGAATCAAACCTTTGGGTTTGACAAACAATCGACCACATTCAGTGGCCATTTTGATAAGAAAACAGTTGTTTCTTGGTATTTTTTAATACTGGTCGTCATTAGCAACCATTCATTTCTTTAACATACACCCTAAAAAATAGTCTTTCCTTTTATTTCATTAATTACAAACAAACAACGCATTCATACTACTCAAACTTTCAATACGCCGTTTCCCCTCAGAACTAGCATTTATACTGATTCGACACTATGCAGACCCACGACGATATGAATCCCCCTAACCCAGAGCTAGCAACACATTTTTAACACATCTCAGTACAAAAGGTTTGGAGTGTTAAAATATGTTAACAGACTGACAGGAAACCCTGAAACGTGACGCACGATTCTTAGTGCCGCCAGTGGTGCCTTAAGGAGAGGGGACCAAACACAAAGTTTGTACAGGGGTCCAAATTTTTAAATTGATCAATTCATGTTGAAAAGAACACCATGTTATGTGTCTTAACCATAAGGATTCAGAAAAGTAAGTTGTAATATGTACAGGACTAAGTTTCAGAGTTATAGGCTAAAAACAGCAAAAATCAATAAAAGGGAAAAGGGCCCATTTCAGTTTGTACAGGGGTCAAAATTTTAAAAGTTGCTCCGATTTGGATAAAAATGGTGCCAATTATTGTTGGAGCTCATAGTATAACTTAGGAATAGTTTTGAGGTGTCTCAATGCTTTGCTTAAGAACGTAGGGGGGTAACAAGATCGAGCCCCATTGAATGCAATGGCGTTGCCTTTCTGTGCCCCCTACATCGTAACTGAAGCATTTAAAGAACGTCAAACTATTCTTATTTTAATCCTATAAACTCCACCAATTTGCACCATTTTATCCAAATCGGAGCAACTTTAAAAATTTTACCCTGTACCAACTAAAATTGACCCTTATTATTGATTTTTGCTGTTTTTTTAGTAAGCCTATACTCTGAAACTTTAGTGCTGTAACATATTACAAACTAAACCTTTTCTGATTCCTGAAGGTTAGACACATACCATGGTGGGCTTTTCAACATGATTGGTCAATTTATAAATTTGACCCCTGGACAAACTTGGTTTTTGCCCCCTCTCCTTAAGGCCCACTTGCGGCACTTAAGAATCACGTTTCAGGGTTCCGGTCAGTCCGTTAACATATTTAATCACTCAAAACCTTTGCTACTTGAGATGTGTTACAAATGTGGGCTAGCCCGGGCTACCAGAAATGAATGTTGAGGAGTGGCCCTTTCGAGCGAAGGCGCGGAACCCTTGCAATGTTCATTTCAAAGCAACGTTTTCTCGTGAAAATTTGATGGAAATAATTTTTAAATTAGCAACAGGTTCATTCACCTTGTAAGGGACTCTAGAATCTTTTGGGTGACTTAAAATCAACGGTCTTAAAAAGTAAAATTGAGTTTAATGGTAAGGTTTTATTTGAACAAACATCTTTTAGTTATGAGGGCGCTGATCTCGACCTGCAGCAAAATGTATCGCTCCTGAAATTTTTCAAAATTTTTAAACTGTATGCACATTTTTTATATATATGGAACTTTGTAAGGGCCGCTTGTAAGTCTCTCCTTGTTTCTGTTTTGGAACTTTGTTGTAATCTTCGGTGCTTCATTCATCGTATTTGGACTTTAAAGTCATCGTATTCCAACTGTAGTTGCTTCGTTATCGCTATGTTCATCAAATTCCTTCTGCAAACCTGTTCATGAAGGTATGGTGTGTACTTCGTAGAATGTATCCAATTTTTTCATCATATAGAACTTGTTTTTGCTGCATCGACCTTTCCTATTTCGATCCGATCAGGCGCCTATTCCAATTTGCAAGGAAGGTGTGATAACGACATGTTAAAAACCCTGTCATTTGAGACAATACAAAATTTCCCACCCGTGGATGTAGAGCGGTCAACACAAGAAAAGATCGATAGCTACTACCATTACGAACAGAATCCCTCCCGCAATGCATTTTTCAAGAACGTATCTGCAGTCAATACTTGAATCCTTGTGCATTCCCACTATGCAATTACAGAGAAGATCCACAATGCACCTCGAGTTAGACTCGCGACGTGGAACGCTAGATCTGCAAGGCCAAAAATAACCTGCATCAATATGCGATTATATAATCTCAAAAAAATCACAGCTTGATATTTGGCAATTAACTGGACTTGGTTGACTGGTACTGGGATAAAGACATCGGTCCAGTTGCCGATATTAAATACCACTGCCAAATAACGAGTTTTCATCTCATATTCATCAACCGTCAAATCCACAGAGGCGGCGGCATAGGCGTTATTGTCCGTATGGATTTTGGGGAAAAGGTATTAATTTTAACACCATAACTATGTTTAAGTCATTTGAATATATGGATATATGCATCTCATCCAATTCCACCGCGTTCCAACTTGTACTCATCTATCGTCCACAAAGAGATTCCAGCAACAAATTACGTCAATCCTCGGTTCTTTCAGAGTTTCCCCCGTTCTTCTTGAGTCCCTTTGCGCAACAGGCAGTGACCATCTTCTAGTAACTGGAGCGTCAACTTGCACTTGATGATGCTATGCAACGATGCCTCGTAGGTTTCTGAATCTTTCTTGACCTCCCTAACTACGCAACATGTCCACGAACCTACACACAAAGATGGGCATACTTGGATCTGCTGATTACAAGAAGAGATGACGACCTTGTTCAATCTATAATTGTTTATAGGGATTACCATCTGATCATTTTGCTGTTAAAATGTTCGGTAAATATGTTCATCCAGGCCTCAGTAGAAACATATCAATGTCGCTTTTCTCCGAAAAATGAATGACAAACATAGTTCCGCAAGTATGTTAAAAATGTCTCTGGACTCTATTCCAGTCAGCGATTCGGACACAATGGTCAATGAATATCATCGCGAGCTGGCTGGAATCCTCAACAATCATGCCCCAGAAAAGAAAGATCTGTTGTATGCGGCCACATGCACTTGGTACACGGACTCTCTACGTGTAAGCCCACAGGAAATAAGACGCCGGGAGCGCAAATGGTTAAAATCTGGTTTGACCGTTGACAAACAGTCTTTCAAGGATCAGTGTGCGGAATACAAACACCTTCTGGAGAGGTCCAAAGACTGAATTTCATTCACAGCAATGGAGAATCGCGATGCCACCAACGTGACCTTTTCCGCGTGATTGATAAACTTACAACATCTCCTAAGTAAGGCTTCCGCATTCTTCCCCAGCACACGATGAGCCTAAGGACCTGGCTAATACGTTTGCCACGTTCTTCAGTTACAAGAGCAAGAAGCTGCAGAACAATTGTATTCCTATGACCATGTCATCGATACATCTAGATATAGACAGTTCTCACTCATGCACAACCACGTTTGATGATTGCCCTCAAGTTACAGAAGATGAAGTTTGTAAAGGCAATAAAATCTGCTTCATTACGTCATGCCCCTTAGATCCACTACCTATAGTACCTTCAAATAGCCTGCGAGAGCTTCTTTTCCTTATGACGAAAGTAATTAACACGTCTCTGAATTTTTTTTTCCTGGGGAATGTTTCCTTCAAATCGTTTAAACAATGCTCGCATGGTCCCCGCTTGCTGAAAAAACCAACTTGGACATCAAAATCTCTCCAACTAATCGTCCAATATCAAAACCTTGCTTTTTTTAGGTAAGGTATTGAGAGCTAGTTGTCAAGCAACTGCAAAAGTAACTCACACTGACAACCATTAACACCGCTTCTACGCAATCTGCATATAGACCATTTTCATAGTGTATGAGACATCCATCGTCAAAGTTACACAAATGACATTTTTGCTGCTTTGGATAAGCGCCAGGAAGTGCTGTTGGTGCTGCTTGATTTTAGTGCAGCATTTGATCTCACATCTCAAGAACAAACCAAACTTCTTGAGCGGCTCACTAATCGGTATGGCGTCAATGGAAAACCGCTCAATGGTTTGCGTCATAACCTTAGCGCAGAAAGCAATCGGTCGTCGTTGACAATGTTTCATCATCTGACCCCTTGCCTTAGACTGGGTGTCCCACAGGGATAATTGTGGTGGGGCTTTAGCTTCACTCTTTTTAGTGCAAACCGCTCACGACGATTATTTGATCACTGGCCATCAATCCAGTCATCTATGCTGATGATACGCAGTTGTATCTGACTTTCTCCTCGCCTGAAGATCGCCATTTACACTTAAAAAAATCGAGGCTTGTATCGCTATAAGATCATGGTGCCACTTGAATAATTTGATTTGAATGATAGCAAACCGAGCCTTATTTATTTTTCTTCTAAGTTCGAGCGAAGTTCGGCAATTCACCAGCTTCATAGCCGTCCATTAAGATTGGCGATGTAACGATCCATCCTTCGCCCAGCACCAGGAACCTCTGTGTTTATCATGTATTCCACTCTTAGCATGGATAGCCATGTGAATACGTTTGGCAAAGGAGCTCTGTTGGTATAAGAAAATCGACCAATACGCAGCTATTCAAAGGATACCACCGTAAAGCTTGGTCCATGCTTTTTGTTTACATCAGGTTGATTTCTGTAACACACTTGTGTATGGACTCCCAGATCGTGATATTCGTAAAATTCAATGGTTTCAATATAACAGCAGCTCGTCTCGTTCTTCGCGTTTCACGCCGTGAGCACATACACCCTCGCTCTAAAAGCTCCATTGGTAACCTATTCAGCAGAGAGCGATCTATAAGATCCTTATTGCTTCCGTACATTTATATTGATCTCTCTAACCGTCGACCCGCGATTCATATAGCATTTGGAACCTTTGACCTAGTGATTTTGTATTTTATTCTAAAAACATTAACGGGGAATTCCGTTCTTTTAATCATTTTTTTTTCTATATACCTTGCAGTTGGTTCCCTGTATTTAAAACACAAATACCTTTTGCTGTTGTAATATAATGCT
Organism: Ophioderma brevispina; assembly: GCA_023653785.1. Lineage (NCBI taxonomy): Eukaryota > Metazoa > Echinodermata > Ophiuroidea > Amphilepidida > Ophiodermatidae > Ophioderma > Ophioderma brevispina. Next base: position 14,947 of record JAMKCH010022118.1, read on the forward strand.
TTCTGTATGGTTTGTAATTGTATGTTTTTTAAGGTCGTTTGTTTATAATTTTGTGTTGTCGAGAACGGATTTTGTGTTGCAACTCGCGCTACCTTTTCTTGCTCTTTGCTGTTTTTCGTCGTTGCCGCAATCTCATGGCTCTGGTAACTGCCTGCAGCACGGATTTGTCTCTGGTATTATTATGTTGGATCTCAATGTATTTTTAAGGTTGTACTATTTTAATGGTTTTTATTGAAATTCATTTCATTATTACTCTTTTCTGTAGGGTTTATTTTGTTTGTAAAGCCCTCAGTGACTTGTTGTTTGGGCGCTATATAAATCCATCATTAATTATTATTATTATCCTTCTTTTGCCATAGGATCCAGCTCCACTGTTTGATGGTTGGGGCTTCATATTCAGCAGCCTGTAGACCAGAGCCAAGTGGTTTGTGGCGTAAGTGGATGGGCCTGCTACCCCATGAAATTCAGCAAGCGGCACGAGTTATTCCCCGAAGATACCTTTGCACATACTGACTCCGAATTGCTGCCGATAAGTAGCTCGATCAAGCTTCCATTCCCAATAAGTGTGTATGATTGTATTGCATGGCGCTCCGTGGAGATTTATTTAAGCTGGGATGAGTTCTTTGTGTCAAGATGGAAGAACAGTAAGCGGTGTCTGGCTTCAACACTCAGCTTTAGTCCCATGTCTTGAGAATATGCGTCAGTAGGGCCATATCTGCATTAAGTGTGCTTCTACTTCATTCCAGCTTCTGTCCGGTGAAGAGGGCAAGGCGGCGGGCGTACATAATGTTGTTTGAGTAATCGCTTATAGATAAGTTGAACACATGTAGCTGAGCACTCAATACCCTGCGGGACTTCGTTCCTCAGACGACGCAGTCCACTGGTCTGCCCATCACTGGTCTTAAGAACAAAGCTACGATTTGCATCATGCTCCATAATGAATTTCACAAGGTGACGATCCGGGACGGTCCTGAAAAGATTGAGTTTCAAGCCCCCCTGATGCCACACGGTGTCATATCTGCAGTATAAAGATCAACAAGATGACGCCTGCCTTACAAACGCATTTTCAGAGCTCTCCTCAATATCATGTGAGTTTTACAATCTGATACACAGTGCTCCGGCCACGTTAACATACCTGCTTGTGTTGTTGGGCAGATGGTTTCGACGACTGGCTCCAGCCGGGCCACCTGAAGAATCAGCCTCTCAAGGATTTTGAAGGAGAACGTGCACACAGTATGACTTGGCGGTAGTTCTGGGGTTGTACAGGCTTGTTTTGGACGATGGTAGCCCCTTTACCACAAACAACCCTATTTTTTTGGGGAATTTTTTGAAAATTTTCAACGCCAAAGACTATATTATGGTGAAAATTTTTGCTAAAATTTCAATCCAGAGACCCCATTTAAAAATAGCAAAATTGTCACTCAAAACCTCTAATTTTGGTGCACTTTGGCTGTCCTTACTCAGAGATCCCTATTTTTCACGTCCTCTGTTACCGAATGCAACCTGTGTTGGGTGAAAGCGCCAGCCATACACCCATATCCATATTACTTCTAATTTTACACTCATGGGCATCATCAATTTGGTTATTTATTGATGACAGAGCGCCACTTGCTTACTATGCTTCTGCCAATTTGTTCTACGGGAGGGATTAGTTCTTACTTATTACTGGAACAGAACTAAACAAGGGCGTCATTATTCTATTAGAGCGGTATTTTTTTCAAGGGGCGGCAGCAGTTTAACTCCTTGGATGACCGTGGGTGTGCCCCAATTGCTTGTTAACCTTTGGAAAATTTGCTTCTATTGGGCAACACAGCAGCAGTTCATCATTTATTGGATAACCATCATAGCAGAATATCCATACCCAGACAGAACACCGTTGACGAGCGTATATAGTGGACGGAGCTTTCAGCGCGCGCAACCTCCTATGATAAAAGTTCTAAGTAATTGGCTAGACTTCAGCAAATTTGCTTCTTAAGGGCGTCGTGCTTGTTAGACGTCTAACAATTTGCTTCTAAAGGCGGCGCATCAGTTAAAAAATCCTTGGAAACATAGAAGAGAACTTAGGGGATCAGTTGCTTCTATGGGCGGCATCATTCATTACTTTTTTTTTTCATAGTTTTGTATTCACCTGTTCAATTTTGTTTCCATATGGTGGCATAGTGTAACATAAAGTGTAGCCTTCAGCAGGGCGCTGGTGTTTTTGCCGTTCTTATCATTGTTCTTTGTGTTCAAAGGGGCTACATGATTCATTGTCTTTGGATGACAAGACTTATTTCTTCAAGGGGCGGCTCAGTATTGACAGGTCTATTGCCTATAAGACGTCAGCATTTTTATTTTCAAGGGGCGCGTCAGTTTTTATTCCTTCACTGGACGCCCAGTATATGGGCGTCCACTAGAGTTTCTGCAATTTGATAGTTGACGTCGGCTTCAGTCCTGCCATTTTGCATTTAAGAGGCACATCTTTGACTACTCCTCAAGTATGCTTCGAAGAAGCGGGATCATTTATTTATTATACTTTTTATGGTGACCAGTATAGGGGCGCCACGTCTTATTAGAGTTCTTCAAGGCATAGAGACATGTTAGTTCATAACTTAATTGAGCTACAGTACAGAAAACCGTCATGGCCAGAGTTCTTGCAAAATTTCGTAATGGTGTTTCTGAAAGCCGAAAGAATCAGTCTATTACTTCAGGTTTGGTTTTTTTTTCTCACAAAGGAGGGGGCGCCTGGGCGAGGGAAAAATGATTGGGACGTACCTTAGGCTGTACGCCCCGATTCCGACGCCAATGTTGCGTATTAAATATCCACTACACACTACCTTATATCCAGGGCCACAGTCTACTGTTTTTCTACTGAGCAGTAATTTGTGGTAATACCCGAAATACCACTAATGTGGGTGAACGGCCTTGAGTATGGAACAATGACGGGTCACAAAATTTTCGTCAACATCCTTCCGCATTTGCTGCTCACCATCATCCACTAAATAGGTTGAATGACGTCTCAAATAACCCGTACCCGCTGCAGCGAAACAGGCCACACCGAATTTGCCGCAACCACCGAAATTGAGAGCTGATGGGGTCAACGGTTTCTCCCGCGAAAGAAGTGAAATGATATCTGCATTTGCTCATAAACAACAATGTTTCAACAGTGGCATTTTAATATCTTTGCTTTCTTCACATGCTTTTAGGCCCGTTGGTTTAATTTTTTGTAATAGTATTGTAAAAAGTTTTTGGTTGAGAATATAACTTCGATATGAGTTAACTAGCACTGGTTATGCTAGTAATTATAGCTACAATCAGGGGCAGTGGCCAGGGGTTGGTGGGGTGGCCGCCCCCCTGAGAATTGTCGAAAATTAGGAAAAACAAGGGGTTTTAGGCATAATTGCGCCAAAATTAGGGGTTTTTAACCAAAATGAGTTTTATTTTGTACTTTTTTTGCCCCCCCCCCCATTGATGTTTCGCCCCTCCTAATGATTTTACCTGGCAAAACTACCGCCCCTGCTACAGCACCTTTCGTGGGATAAACACATAAGACTCACATATAACAAATGTTCTGATAGGTACCCCCCGTCGAAAATTTGCTCCAATCAAAACTATTTGGGAAATCTATTTAAAAAACCCATGGCTGTCGATAGGCCTAATGTTAAAGAAGTCAATCAGATAATACAGGCACTCATCTTGCGTGAGAAAAATGCTTATAAAGGAAGATAATGGCAGAACCTGGGGGCCAGAAAAGCGGAAAAATAAATTCTATACGCTATGTTTCTTCGTTCTGTCTTTTGTGTGTCATTTTGGTTTGTTTTCCCACGTCCTATCACCCACACTGAACTTCACACCTTATAAAAGGGCGCTCACAGAACGAAATCCGCATTTTACCCTCGTAGAAAATGGCCTAGGAAAATTCGGAAAATAGCGGGCGATAAATACAGGGTGATGCCTATATGCTTCGTAGAAACCTGCCAGAATGTTAACTAGGTTCACCTTCTGAGGTCACCACTTTCTTACAGTATCTGTGATTGGCTCATTACATGATATAACATGATACAACCTCTTAAGCTTAGTACCAATCAAAATGGACCTTCTATACATCTGTACAAAACATTAAAGGGGCATTTCAAGATCCCAGCCCTCTACCCCTGAGACTAACCAAACAAGGTTAAATTTTTTGTATCATCTGAACAATTGGGCTAAGTATAGTATTGCTTGCCATTGCCCAATCTACGTTGGGCAAGAACTTTTGCATAAATTTTGTAATACGGACAGAATTACGTAACAATTAGTGGTCTAGGGGAGATATATCCACATATTGCTCATAAAACACCAAAATTGCAGATCAGAATCACTTAAATTTTGGGAATAAGCTTTTCTCAAGCATTCAAGTGAAACACAATAAAATAGAAGGTGTGGACTTACAATCATGGAGGGGGGCACCTTTAAGCTTTTTACCATATCTCTGATTGGCTCTAAAGAATATTTACACAATGTGTGACCCAAAAAATCGGCTGTAGATCTCACAGGATTTAAAGGGTCATCTTGAGTACATCTGTGTGATTGCTACTTTAGGAAACTAAGAGCAGTGATGTAGCACAATGGGGGGGGGAGTGCCCCCTTGCAAAGCCGGACTGGTTTGTTACACTATTAAACCTGATAAAATTTATAGTATGGTAGGCCCATATGACTTGCATTTATATGAGTATGCAAACCTGCTTTGCTATAGTTTTCTGGGAAACATTTGACTGCTGATTCCAAATCTCAATAAATTTACCCCCCAAGACTAACGTCTGATAATGATGAAAAGTTGTCAATAATGATGCATTTAAGATGGGAAAAGGGTAAAATTTGTAAATGTGTCATAACAAGGTTATGAAGGTTGTTGTTTGTTTCTAACACAAGCCGGGGGGCCTTCTCAAGTTTGGTTTGGCTTGGGACGTGCCTCCGAGAGTCTGGAAGTTGGGACCCATATCTATACCATTTTGCTGAAAAAGGGACCAATAACTATACTAGAGATGCAAATTTTGGGCCAAAGGTAACAACTTTGTTGTTCTTTTTTAGATTTTCATCTTGTAGGCAAATTTGGAAAAATTTGGTTCAGATTGAGGAAATTGGTCTAGTTTACAAACAATGTTAGGAATTTTTGGCTTCTGATGGGAAAAATTGTGAAAAATGGACCCATGTTTATACCAAATTGACATGAAAAATGGTCATTGATACACCAAAAGGCGGAAAATGAGAACCTAGTTTACGCCATATCCGAATGACCCCCCACCCACCCACCGGATAATGGGAGTTAAGGCCCCCAAAAAAACTTTTTTTCCAGTTAGGCATGTGCATTTTACATTTTTGGGGCCATTTTAACATGTATGTCATGTTTTTTATTGTATGAACTCATCACATGATATGTTTGGACAAGAAATCCCTCAGAGATAGATTCTTTTTTTAAATATAAGTGATCCCAAATGATTTTTTTATTTAAAAAACTAATATTTTACAGAAAATATTGTTTGCAATACTTTTGAGTTACCACTTTTATTTAGACATTTCAAGGGAAATTCCTTTAAAAAAGATTTAAAAAAATGCATTCGACATTTAAGTTTTTAGAATACCAACTGGAAACCAAACTTGATTTTTTTGTGCTAACAAAGGTCATATATGCAAGGCCAATGGAGATGTGGACTTCTAAGGGGAAAAAATATGATAGCAGAAAAGTTCAATATATATAGCCTACAACCAACCAGGAATTGCATGTTATAAAACTATCTCCATAGAAAACTGTATAAACTACAATTGAAAGAAAAAAACATTTCAGGGTTCCTCTCAGGCCGTCTACAGATTTGATCATCACTCAAACCTTTTGTAGTTGACAGGCGAGATGCGTTTAAAAAAAATGTCTGCTAGCTCCGATGCTAT
>JAMKCH010022119.1:0-19892 GCA_023653785.1 Ophioderma brevispina
CGCGAAAAGAGGTGCGATGTTCCTCCAGGTGGCTCACGCAGCCCATGTTTGTGTGTGTTCGATTCTGTCCAACAAATTATTATTCTGACTGTGTAACTGGTTTATTGGAAGGTATTATCATGTAATAGCAAATCAGATCCAGTAAGAATGGTGGTATGGTTTACACAGAGATTTAAAAGCACTATTTTGATTGGTTACATGGAGGGCTATCTCATGTATGATAGGTGGTATACTGTGTCCAGATATTTATTTTCTCTCAATTGCGTGTCTAAGTCACGACCGTACGCACGCCTCAGCATAGCAACAAGTTGAACAACAACAGATAATTTTAAATCAACCAATCACGGGCGCGTGTAACGATCCAAACAGGTGTGTATGTGAGTGCGTACACTGCAGCACACACGTTAGCAACGGCAAAACCACACGAAAAGGAGAAAATAAATTCCTGGACAGAGTATAGTGCCCAGGAGGCTAAAATCCACAACTAAAAATGTGTCATCAGATTGTCAAATAGAAAGAACCCCAATAATGTCCTTTTGCATTTTGATACCTCATTTTATGTTTAGTCGCAATATATTGACATGTAGTGAAACTTTGTAAACAATTTCAAAGTTACCCCTGAGTAGCTACTGAGCCCATGACACCATGATTTTTCTGTCGAGAACTGGTTTATGGCAGATGCACTCCAGCAAAAAAAACCCCAACAATGTTGTCAGTGGTTACAGTTAACTGCAAGCTTTGAATTCCCACAATTTTTGTTGTTGCTGGCAGGACCACTTAGGCAATCAATCCCTAATGTGTACGTGGATGTGGTCACTAAAAATTATATTTTTTTTTTTACTTGACCTCAATTGGAACCAAACTTGTGGCATAGGTGCACCATGGGATGCCTCATATTTTGATGAAGTCAAGGTCACATGCCAAGGTCAAAGGTCATGTGAGGTCAAGTAGTAAGATAGGCTTGGCTGCCCACAGCTTATATTCTTTGAATATAGCAAGCGCAAAAGCCAAGAACTGCAAAATTCTAGTTTTTATTGGAAGCCCTCATTGTGGCAACAATAATGGGATTCTCAATGTAAATGAGGTACGGTACGGGTATGTGGTACTATAGAACATAATTGGGCTTCTCTTTTGTGATTTCATTTTGAACATTTTATGATAGGAGTGGTCTTGCAAAAAAAAATTGAGGTGTTAATCTTATAGGCTTACTCCTATGAAAAAAAAATGAGGCCCAATAATTTTAGTAGTAATGTTTAACCTTAGTAGTAACCTGATGTATCCTTAGTAGCTTGATGTATTTCTTATAACTCTGCCATGGGATTTCAGGAGCATTATCTGGCTGTTTGATTAAAGAGTCCTGTCCCACTCTGTGTATTGTCTGGTGGAGAATTATACATTTGAGTCATATGTGTACATACATACTTTCCTCCCTAAAGATAGAAAATTCTTAATTATTGAAATGAAGAAATGTACCATTAGTCAAATAGAAAAATTCTTACTAAGCCCACAAAAGCATTATAGTAGGGATTTTTTGGAAGGGGGGGGGGCGGTAATAAAGAGGTCTCTGAAAAATAAAATGTAGGACTTTGATTAGTACCTTGCCATAATAATATGTTATAGAACCGCAGTGCCAATCATAATAAATCGTAATAAGGCCAGCACTGTCGTTGAAATACATAATTTATACGAATCCTTTTTACGATTTCGTCGCAGCAATTGAAGATAAATACATGTAAAATGCCAGGCTCAGGGCTAGGACTAACCTGGGTTCCTTTATGGTATTCAGTGAGCATTCCACATGCTTTTGTCCTCTGTGCAATCAATTCTTATGGTCAAGCTACAACAGCAATATCAGTGTGCCTTATTTGTGCACTGATAGAAAGTGAAAGTACATGCAGTCATTTCAAATTCAAAATAGTTTGTACGTAAAATTTATGGTCATGATATTTCTTTGTGAATTTAATTTCTGCTCAAGCTTCATCGTTTTCCATTCAAGCTGTAGGAATGCCAGCCCTTTGTTGACAGACATTTGTGCCATTTTTTAAATATTTTTTTAGATGCAGTCTTCTGAATTTTGGTAAAAATCATTTTCTGCTACATATACAATTTTCATGGGTTTATAAAATGATTAAAATCAAGTTTTTTAGCTCTCACAAAATTGAAACATCACGTTTAAACTTTACAGAAAGGGTATTGGGGTTCATTCCATCAAGATAAAAACTTAAATAAAGATAAAGATAAATTGGGTCATCCTCTAAATTAGATATTTATAGTGTCTGGATGCATGTAGTGGTGAATGTGTAGGCCTACCATTTTGTTGTACAACAATGTTCAGAGATCGAGAGCCATAAATACCCTGATAGAGCTCAGTGCGTGCAAAAATCGGCTCCAAATTATATTTCCAAGGTACTTGCTTTTTCTGATGCCCAAACCATAAGTTAGAAGTTCATGGCAAGGTCTGGATTAGGTCATGCCAGCAGATACTAACCGCAATTATTGTCTTGTATTGACTCATTGTAAGTGTCTTGCATTTGATCCCAATTCTAAGATACAGTGACTACAATATACTGGCTAGTTGAGTCCCTGTTGTATTGTACAGTAGAGCATTGAACTTTGAAACTCTAATTGGCCCATTCATTGGATTTGGCATCTAATAAGTACAGTGCAGTAGATAGTGAGATTTAACTAACACAGATTATAGTGCTTGTCACAAACTAAGTTTATTGGAAGATGGTTTTGCCAGTCATGAGGGTTATTTTGAGACTAAATTTATAACAGAGATGCTGATGTGTGATGCTGACATCAGCTTAATAATGTGTCTGACGTGGGCTCTCTGATGATATGTTATCATACAATAAATGTGTCATAAAATAATGCACTGGGAAGTAGTGAGCCTTCTGAGTGATCTACACATAAAGGGAGAATTGGCGCGATTTAGAAAGTGTTATCTTGATAGAACGGACCTTTACCCTAAAACCCCATTCTGTTAAAGTTTTTTGCCGATATCTCAATCCGTTTTGATGCGGAGAGCTAAAACAATAATTTTGTAAGCCCATAGAGTACTCGTGAAATTAATGTTGGCACCCCCCCTACCCAAAATGTGGCAAATTTTTGATCAAACTTCCAAACCAAACATCCTTGAGCCCTCAAGATTTCACAGGTTAAATGAAGACCACAGCATTTACCGATAAACCGAGCTCCCGAAGTAATTCCCGCTTGAATGTTCACTCTCACGCATGGGAAAAAACTTCCCAAGAGTGATTTTCACTCTTGGGATTTGACCAAGAAAGGTTGTCTGAGGCCTCGCATCCTAGGACATCATTTCATCCCCCCAAAAATAATGAAAAACGCCTATGACGCACTTTTCACCCGATATTTAAGAAAAAGTCGGGAAAGTGGAGCCTCATGGCCCCACAATGGGGAACCTCAAAGGTTCTAACAATCATATAGGACCTATAAAAGTGACACCCCAATTTGATTGTAACCCTTGATTGACAGGCTGCAGTGTCTATACCCGTCTCAAACACTTTGCCGATCTCGGGCTAGTGATAATTATTTCAGGAAGATTATTGAAGTCTATAAAAAACTCTGTATATGAGTTCTATGGGTTTTTATGACGTTTTTATTAGTAAATTGGAGTACTCCTTATTGTGAATCCTTGTCGGGGATATAGGAGGTGATAGGGGATCAGGAAGAAAGGGCTACTAGAATTACTTAATCAAATTTGCTTCGAATCATGTGCAGAAATTTATAGATATTTGAACAAAAATACTTTTTGGATCTATTGAAATTTAAAATCCAGTTGTCAGACCTATTTATTACCCTATGAATATGCATAAATGCTGAAATTTGCTGTTTCTCGACTTCCCTGATGTCACAGGCCCTTGAAATAAAGACTTTCTAGAGGGTGTTCTACTCAGATTTTTTGGTTACTTCAAAGGGTTTTTATGAGACTGCAGGGATTGAGGTGGGGTCATACTCATTTTTTCACGGGGGGGGGCCTGGGGAGGGGTCATACTCAATTTTTTTTTTAGGTTGGAGAATACTTAAGATTTTTTTCTTTTCTTACACAGTTGGGTCATATCATTTTTTTTGCAGGTTGTTAAGGAGGACCTTTACCCATTTCTTTGGGAAAAGATACATGTTGGTGCCCATATTTTTGCTGGTGTGGGTGGGACGTTAGGCCTGAGGGGCTATAAATTTGTAGAAATCAACCTCGTCGTTGCTTCCTGATATTTGCTCCTTTAATATTTTTATGCTTTACTCATTTTGGTTTGATAGTTTCATGAGTTTTGGACTCTTTTGCATAATTTCCTTTTATTAATTTCCATAGAGGCTACATGAACATAATCATCATCATTGAGTGCCGCTTTAAATGTACCATTAGGCAGTTTTTAATACGACCAATTAGGTTCACAGAAAAATTGGACTTCCGATCGCGTTAAAATTTTCACTCTTGGAAATTTCATTTTCACCCTTGGAAATTTTGTGTCCCAAGAGTGAATCACTCTTGGAACAAAATCTCATAACAGAAATGCTGGAGAAAAGTAGTTTTCTTCAGATACCAAAATTTTTTACCACTTCCGGTAAAATCCCTGGTGTTCTGGTACGAGGTTATTATCATTGTGCCATGGCCCTTTACGTATCCAATGTTGTATATAGGCCTATAATACTTCAAAGAGTAACTCTAACAAAACTGGATACTACATTAAATGTCTTGTAGTAATTAAACTTCCCCTCCGTAATCACCATTTTTGTAGCCATTTGTTTATTCTCCTTATGTAAAACTGCACTTGCAAAGTAGTATTTTGTAGCCTCCAGGAATTAAGCAACAAGTATAGTATTTATGGCTCATGTTCATCATGTGAAAGTTTCCACTTCATAGCAATCAGTATAAATTTAAATTAACATAAAAAAAATATTGGGTTTGGTTGGGTTTGATTTTTGGATTGTAACATTATTGATTAAGATTTGAAATTTCTTTAGAGCTTTAAATAGTTTTTTGCAGGTTTCTTTCAGATCTTCCCATCGTATTTAAAAATAATAACTTTTAATTTGTTTCCATTTTGCTAACCCACCCCCGTTTACCCCTAATTTTGATGCTGTTAGGTCTGTATGTTGTTAAAATCCTAAATCCTCACAGGATAAATTTGAAAAAAAAAACCAACTTGACATGTATGACAGCAAATCTTATCGGGAGTAAATAAACAGTCATGCCCATTGTATAGAGATGATTTAAGGGTTCTTGACCTGCCATGCATATAGCTTGTGCTTCAATATTTATTTTGTAGATGTAAAAGAACCAGGTAGTACGATTGATTGTAGATTCAATCTAAAATTCAACAGAGTATTTAAATTTTATTGATGAAGGTGTAGAAGGTAACAGTATCCTGGTTTGATAACATGCACATGCGACAAATAATATGTTCTGTTTCCATAGGTCCCGTTCCCCCCCCCCCCCCCCCAGTATGCCGCATGCTATGTAAGCTAGCACTGAGCGTATGCATCTGATTTCATCATGTGCTTGGGGAATTGGCTGAATTGCATTGGCTGAACTTGGTTGACCGCTTGTTGTGAAATGAGCACTGAATTTGATGCAAGGATGGGGAGTGTGCAATGCGCCTGGCTGTCTGATAACTGCCAGCCCCTCAAGTAGCATTCCTGCACATTCTGGGTAAACCATATGAACCAACACTCGACTTTACTTCTGCATGGCAGTGACCATTTTTTAAGTGCTAGCGTGTAAATTGGGGCCATGTAATTTTTGACCTGGCTTGATTTGTTTTGAATGACACTGTCGTTATTTGATCACCTTTCAGAATGAGCCCGCTCCTCCTATTTTTAGAAATTAAAACTTTTAATTAAATTTTGGGTTAAATTATATACAGCCTGTCTCAAAAAAAATGGTACAAATCAAAAACCGAATTTTTTTCAATATTAATATCAAAATACGTGTTTTTGTATATCACATTCAGCACAAAGACCATGCTTTTCCATGATTTTTTTTGTTTCATCTCAAATTGCTTATTTCAATCGAGAGATAACTCCGTACTGCGGACACACAAAAATCGATGTTTGTGCCACCTTCTTGTTGAGTGAAAACGTGAAAGATTAGTTACAAAGTTTTCACACTTAATTAGAATATGAAATTCTTTAAAAAAGGGTTTAATTCATAAAGAAACTCTAAAAGATTCGAACACAGTTACGAATGGTGGAAGTTTATGATAAGTAAGTTTCTGCTTCAGATAAAGTGTAATAACATTTGACATCCTGTTGTTTGTCAGAATAGACCATGAGCGTACGCTGGCATGCAGCAACCCCCCCCCCCTGGAGAACAGATTTTCTTCTTCTATGTCCTTTTAGTATCATGAAACGCAAATTCCTACCACCACTTTGATGCTCTGCTTCCAAATTCAAATTTTTATTGACTTCAACCATTAAGTAACCACAAAGATTAATGCAATATTTTTAAACCGTTTCTTTGGATTTGTAGTGTTTATTTTGGGTTGCAATTACATTCCTCTGGCAATGATTTTTAACAGCTACCAATCTTTTAATAAATTCAAGCTCCATTTTCATTGATTTTGCAAGAAATATTTTGTATTGTTTGTTATTTATAAAGCAAGATTTTTATAATTGAACTGATGTTGACTAAGTAAAAACTTGTGTCGATAAGACTAGACTTCCTTTGTTTACTGAATTAAATCTGTGTTTTGTTACTTTTGTCAGGTGCAATCTTTGGTGAGCTTCAAGACAGAATGCGCCAAGCTGGCGAAACAGCTCTGCCAATGCATAAAAGTGGGCACAAAATCGATTTTAGTATCGCACTAAATTGATCCTACTCTGGATTTGACAAAAAGCAAATAATGACACAACACCATTGGAAAGCCTGATATTTGTTCTTTAATATTATGTCAATTAATAATGACTTATTTTTGAAATTTCATATTTACCAATTTTTTTCTGATTGTACCATTGTTTTGAGACAGGCTGTAGGTAGGGGTATGACTCAATGTACTTGGCCACCCCTATCTGATAAAAGAAAATTTTAAAAGACAAGTGCCATATAAACCATTGTCCCATTTTTAGTCCAAACTTGATAAAAAGACCACCTTTTTAATCACTTATTTTTTTTGGGTCAAATCAAGCTTATTTGTCAACAGAAATCCTTTTTTTTTTTGGCTTATAAAAACCCACAAATTTGTCCCTGTAGGGGGGGGGCAATGTGGCTTTCATAAACCTCATTTGAGTTGTCCCCATCTGACTTGGGTTGTGTCAGGTTTCATTGCCAGTTTTCAGAAGTTCCATCGCTCCATAGATAAATGTCAAAAATAGGTCAAGGTTCATCTAGGGTTATTTGAGGACATTGTTGAAAAATGCTCAAAATATTTTCTGCACAGAAATAATGTCAGAGGTCATTTGAGGTCATTTATTGAAAAATACATGAAATATTCTTGTTCTGCAGTAATAATGGATACTCAATAAATGGCAGCATGAATTCCCTGTATTTGTAATGGCAAGGTCTTTTGACAAGATTAACTACATTCTACATACTTCGCCGAACTACATGTTTAGCTTGTGTTCTTTTTACTCAGTTGTACAGGATTATAGGGTGGTACCCCTGCCCTATAAGTCACTACCTGAGGCTGGAATAACCATAGACGGTGCTGAACTCACCAAGAGAATCCCCACAACTGTAACATTGTCTCGCATGATAGAAAAACTGTCAATCTGGTTGATGTGCAAGAAACAAGAACAAAGGTCAAATGGGACAGGCAGAATACTAGGGCAAGTGCTCTTTTTATATTGCTACAACTGCTCTGCTGATATAATTCCCTGGACAGAGTGCAGTGACCTATTTACAACTCCTATGGAATGGATTTTGGTATCAATTCTAACTTTAGGTACTGTGAGACCAAACTTGGTGTGTAGGCCTTAATTTTCTCTCACTGTCCCAGTCTGCCAAGTAAACACCAATTCTATGTTAGGCCTGTCATGTGACTATAGGTGTGTCTCTATTGGGACCTTTTTTCCCCGGTTTATACCAGAAACGGGATTAACTTGGCTCAATAGAAACAGCCGTCCTACTGTATTTTCTTGCTTATACCGAAGGAAGTTTCCACCGGTATTTATCCTTCTTTGGAAAGGATAATGCCGGAGAAATTATTCGGTTAACGGCAATAGAAACACACATCGTTCCGGTAGAGTGCACATACCGGATGAAGACCGGAAATTGACGCCACATGGTCGCAGCAATTGACCCCCGTCCCAGCATGCCCAGCGATGTTGACGTTAGCAGCGCATTTTGTTATTGCGCTGATCTTTCGATTGGGGATACATTTTTGGCCACCGTTTTACGAATTCCGAGGTTTTTTCACGGTTATACAATGCATTAAAATGCAGCTCCAGTGTTTGTTTGGACAACAGAGGCGACGAAAGCGTTAATTTCTGTATGGGGAGAGGCAGATACAACGCAGTTGACCTGTGCAGATGACCTTTAGCTGGTAAAATCACAGGCCGTGACGGTCGGTCACATTTTCCGGAAAACGCTGCTCAATAGAAACTTCCACTATCCGGCTATTCTCCGTAGCAACTGGAGTAATTTTTCAATTTCATCTTGGAAATGCCTCTGCCTCAATATAATACGCTATTTGTGTCTTATTTTTAATCCTGGAAGGCTGTTGAATTTAATAATTAGTTTCGCACTGCCAACTGGACTAGTTCTCGTTTATGTGAATGTATGGAATGAGGCACATGTACACATAGCCAGTCCTACACTAAGCCGAAGGCCAGTTTTTGTGTTTGTACATATACTGTTGGGTACATGGCTACAAATTAATGATTATACAATTGTAACCCTGTGTTACTTATTTGAAATACTGGGTTAGGTCCATTGAACTTTGTCACCAAGTACATCAAAATAGGCTGTCAAATACATGGTCATCTCCACTGAAACAAGGCTTAGCCTCTGAAAAGCTTTTAGCTACTTTGAACGGCAAGTGTAGGATACAATAATTATGGAAGTCCTAGGAGAAGAGCAAACAGGAGACAGTCAAATGACCTTGTATCCTGCCTGTAAATGTAATGCAGCCCTGCCTGGCTTCCTTGCTGATTTTGTTAGCTTAACTAGCTGTATAAGATTTGCTTGCAAATGGCAAGGTATACCCTTGAAGTGCAGCAGATTGCAACACTTGTCTTATTGTGACCCAATTTTTTGCCATGATTAAAGAAACTGTCATGAATAAAAAATTGTGTGAGTGAAATGACCCTCTCAGGTTTGATATTTTGAAACTACCTAAAGCATGAATACAAGGGACTGTAATGTAGGCATTGTCTGTTTCAAAAAACCTGAACTATGAACATGATTTGGAACAGCAGCCTAAACCCTAACCTGACGTTAGTTTCTAACCTAATCTCCCAGGATGAACTGAAGGAGTGAGGGAAGAGGGAACAAGAAAAGTCGCAATTCGGGTGGGGGATTCGAACCCAGGGCCCCATGACGGGATAGCACGCTACGACGGTGTCGTGGCCCTGTCAGCGATTTCGTGGCCCATATGAGTCTTGGTTTGATGACGTCTCGCTACTTTTCTGGACTTAGTGGCATTGTTCTCAATTAACACAGTGAGTTTTTGGTTGTGGAGATTTGAGCGGTGCTAGGGTTAGGCAGGTTTTGTGGAGCTGTCTTTGGTGTCGTTATTTACACTCAAAATTCTGAAAGATGCAGGCCAGAACCCTATTTCAGTCCATTAAATCAATCTGCTCTGCAACAAACCAAACCACAAATAGGGGAGAGGGGCGACAAAATCATCTCTCAAAAATGCTCATTTGCCGACATTTATGCCGACAAGTGAACATTTTGCGGACAGACTTTTTGTAAATTTTTGTAATGGGGGGTGTCACACTCCCCACACCCCTCTCGGGGGACCACCCCTGCTTCTACATGCGCAGGGTTATACCAGAGAAATAAAATACAATTTGGACAAGATGCCATAATTTTAACAAATTTTTGAAGCAAAAGCATGCTTAATACAGTAATTAACTTTTGCATTTGCAAAATATGGTGCGCTGCCAGTGGTTACTCTTGTCAGTCCAATTTTTTTTTTAAAGAATTAATTGAAATTGAACAACAACATAGCATCACAACAAAAAACCAAACAAAACCAAACAAAACAACAAAACATTTGGATTAAATGCTTTCCCCATATTTCTTACCAATCATGACCATGACCCCCCAAAAAGTGGGTAATTGGGAAACTCCTTCCTGGTAAATGCATGAAGCTCATGGGGAATATGAGCGGATTAAAATTTTTGACAATGAAGCTGACTTAAACCTCTCTGAGCTCAAAGGAAATGTATAAAAAGTCATAATCTCTTTCCAAGGAAATAATTTTTTGAGCTGTGTTCATGATGTGTACATCCTTCAATATCAAAAAATAAGAATTTGCAGTTGTGAATAGTATGATGTTCAATATATCATGCATGTCGCCAGGGGTTTCACTGTACAATAGCAAGGCCAAATTATGCTGTTTGTAGTGGCAGAGCTCAAACTTCCAAGTTGTGTGTGACATGTAGCAGTAGCATAGATATTACAAGAACTATGAGTCATGGCATGCTGATTGACCTGGCCCCAGACATTAAGTGCATTTCAAATGCACTGTGTATGTCAGAATCAGCTGTTGGCTAAATTACTCCCAGCTCTGTGTTATGAGGCAACTAACCCAATACTAACTTGCATGCAGATGTAGATAACAATGTTAGACAGTTGTGAATTCTAAGGAAAAGAAAGGTGAATGGGGTGTTTATTATAATAAATGTACATTTAATTACAAGATGGGTATTTGGTGTACTGGTTGTCAATTTTATGTTCAAACTGGTGTTGTACTGCCAAGCTGCTATTGAGAGCCAAATTGTTCATATTTTGGATGGAAGAAGATTGAAATTCCACTTAAACCTTTGTATCACCCTTCATTCCACAAAGAAATCAGTAAATCACTGTGTAGGATGTAAAATACATGTTCATGGAATATTATTGCCATCTTAATTTCCTGATCTTGAAAAAATCTTTGAGGAAGTAAAAAAAATCTGTTAGCATTTTAATTTGTGTATTGTGTCACTTACTACCAGAGTAGCCTTCATCTTATGTCAGTATTTATGAAAACAGGTCACATGCTTCTGTTAGTAGTTCAGTGTTCAGTTTCATATTCATAATGGAGATTTGACATTGATAACAATGCATTGGTCTGTGCATGTAGTTGCATGGAAATAAAATTAGGTGACAATTGTGCATCCTAGAGTAAAATTGCTGACGAGCAGCTTAACGCAGGTTATAATAGTAGTTAAGTTAGATTGCTGTCAACCGGCATAGTACATAGTCTATATCAGGAGCAAATCAGCATTGTTCTCTTATTATTTAAGATCAAAATAGGAGGTGAATCAACTTTTAATGTTGACACTAGTTTTATTCCAGTATTCAACCAAGAGTTACCTTTTCTTTTCATACTCTACAGCTGAATACTAACACCGAAAGTTCACAAGCCTGATAAAAATGCAAATAAGATTTTTTGATTTCCTTGAAGAAAAATTGTGCATTGCACATGTACCACTTCCAACAATTCCATCATAACCTTAGAGAAAATTGAACGCAGCAAGATGCGTTATTATCTTGCACATGCTAAATAGGCTCAAATCTCAAGTTGCAAGTGCATGTAGTTCTCACAGAAGAGATGCAAGTGATTTAATGTTGCTGAGAACTAATGCAGTATTTTGAATACATTTGCACACCACCCAAATGTCTTGTGTAAGTACTGAGGCCTGAGGGAACTGTGAGTACATTATCCCCATAGAGTATCTTCAAGTTATCTTACTGGGAATGTACTAAGAGGTTTATTTGAAGAATTAGAATTGAAAGGTGTTTCTTGAAAACTTCACTCTTGTGTAGCATTGACATTTTTTTCTCTGACCTATGAGTTTAAATCTTATTTAAATGATTGACAGGACTAGCAAAATCACAAAGCATTATCTTAATGGCCTTGAAAAGATTACTTTAATAGCTGGATAAACATTTTTGTCTCAGTTTAATTCTTGGAGCATTATGTAATACAGAACAGGAAGGCTTGATGGTCAAATGATAACTTAAGTGTTTAGACCTTCATGTAATGCTTAAAGAATGATTACTAGTATTTTAATGTTTCCTGACTGCTATTTAAGGTGGTACAATGTAAACTGCATTGCTCATTCTTCACCACTCCATAAATAATCTTGCATCTGTCAGGTTATTCACAGCAAACAATTAAGAGTTATCTTTATAGTTAAATCTTTTTAATGTTCAGAGAGTGAGCTAATGCCCTACTTGTAAGGCTATCAAATTTATGTCATGTAAAGCCAAACAAAAACATGATTGTGATGCCCTTCAGTACAGACCATAACTGCTGGAATTAAACAGTGGTTTTACTGTACAAAACTGTGCAGCCACCCATTTTTGTGTAAATGGCAGGATTTGTTCTTTTGCTTTGTGTGTTTGAATCAATTTCATATTTCCAATTCAAGTATCACCATGAGGTTTAATTTAAAAAAAAAATATACATATTGTGACCATGATTTAATTAATAAAAATGAAAAACTAACTCAGCCTGAGTGTTGGTAATACAACATTTTTTGGCCTAATCTCAGTGGCCTTGTAACTTAGGAGTATTTTTGAAAATAGTTGATCTCTTTCAGGAACCCAAGTGGAAATTTGAGATTTTACTTAGAACAAGACATTTTTGGAAGTGTCTGAACTCAAAACAGTTATCCAAGTGACAATGGTGTTGAATCCTTCAAGAAATATTAGTAGATATAGGATGGTCCACCCACTGCTATTTAACTATGGAAAGACATTGGAAACAGCTTTGCATTCTATGCAAGCCCTAGGCATGATCCCAATCCTCAATATCCTAAATTTAAACCCTAAACCGAATGGTACCATCCTTACACGTGTACCATAATGCTGATTTTTGTAGTGAATGGTTAGACCAACCCAAATGAAGTATTGCATAAACAGGATGTGTGTCACAGGTAGGTACCGTACTGACCCGAGTATAGTCCCATGCTCGATTATAATCCCACCCCAAGTTTTGAAAGAATCTGAAGAATAGCAGAAAATACTATTTTAGTCCCACCATGTTTTTTTTCCTGGAAGGCAACAGATTACATGCAATTTTTTGTTAAAATCATTACTGTTTTGGTATATTTTTCTAGTGATTTTCTTGACAAACATTAATTAGGTTCATGTTTACAGGTACTTTGTTGATCACACACCTAATTTGGACACATGAAAAATGCCTGGAATAAGGTAGCTATTGAAGGGCTGAAATGTGATGCTCATGCGTTTCCTATGTTAGGTTGGAGGTCCAATTATAATCCACACCCTAAAGTCAAGCGAATTTCGGGTTTAAACCGGGGGGGGGACTATACTAGGGTAGGTACAGTTAATTGGGGAACATGGGAAAGATTGGTGCTGATATTGAAATTTTATTTCAGCATTGTTTTTGAAAAACATGCACAAACTTACATTGGCTGTCATAGGAATGTGTATAATAATAAAACCTAACACAAACCTGCGTGATTTTGAGATGGACCTTTACAGTGGATCAATAGACACTGGCAGCAGGTATGAAGAAGCCTGACATGAATTTCATTTGAGAGACTTTCCTTCCCTGGCACAATGGTTTGTGTTTTAATTGCCTGAGTGTTAGACAAAACAATGGATCTTTGCAACCATGGTGTTGTTAGTTGCACACCACTCTGCATTATGGCTGGTGCCATACATCATGTTCATTGGTGGAGTGCATGGGGAACCATCAAATCAAAATAGTGGTGGCCATTGTGTTTTGGGGGTGGGGGGGGGACAAGGACAAGGGGCTTCAGGACAGGAAACTTATTTATTTGGCACTTCATATGGTGGTATTTTGTTTAGTGCTAGGAGGATTAGTAGTGATTAGGGTTTTATGAAGTGTTTCTGTTTAGTCTCTGATACCATAAATAACAATTCCGTAATTAACTCAAAGAACAAATTAGGGAAACTGGAAAACGGTAAAAAAGGTTGGAAGAAAAGATGAATATGAAAATGCTTAGTTTAACATTGATCTTTTTGGAGGCAATGAGTGGTCAGGGTAGTAGTGGCCCGAGCTTAGAAAATAATTGCAATGGAATAGACGCATGCACCCATAACTTTTAGGCTCTTCATCTCTGTTTTTCTCTCCAAAAAATTGGACGACCTAAAAAGTTGCTTGATTTGTGACGATATTGCCGCACTTGCCATACAGTTCGTGTACCGTACTGCACTTGCAACCAAGGAATGAATAATTTAATGAAAGTAATGCCAATAGAACAATTAATTAAGAAGGCATAGCATAAACATTTCAAGTGTTGGCCTGAAATCACCACCTTTGAATGTCGAAAGTGCTGGTGGTCTGTAGTAAAAAACCTCCCTACTCTATAATTTCCTAGCTTTTCAAATTCATAAAGGATTCTTCTCTCAAAAAGTCGGCACCTATTACTCAACCTGTTTTAAGTAAGAAAGATATTGAGGACCATTATCATAACTCAACAGTCATCACTGAGTTGAATGGATACTCCATCTATCCTATCTATTTAAGACCAAAGAAAGGTTATAACTCCATCACTGAGCTTGATGCCAATCCTAACCGGGACATATTTGTACAACATTGAGATTTGTACGGCAGACCACTACTGGGATTTTTGACACAACATTGTTTTTCTCTAGTATGTAGTCATTGTGCACGCACGTTAGCCAATTTACACATGCACAACAAATTTTTATAGCAAATAATTGTACTCCTTCGGACATTGCCTATCAAATTTGTCATGCAGAATATATTTGTCACCATCAGGTGTTTGCAAGTGTTTAAAGTGTTATGAAGTTAACAACAAAACAGGAATTACCAAACCCTATTTAAAGATTGCTTTTTTGTGTTTGGTAACGTAGGCCTAACGAGTTAAAAAAAACCTGTTTGAAGTATTTAATACCTCTGCTGCAACCTGGTAGGCCTATATTCAACCTGTGTTAATTTTTAAAGGGAGACCAGATTTGGCAGTAAGCAATCAACTCTAGATGAGAGGTACAAACCACTGTCAAATGAGCTTGTTTTTAAGCAACCATTATTTTATGAACATGTTTTGAATGTTAGTAGTAAAGCATATTGAACATTTGCTTACATGAATGTTATCTCTGGTAAATAGTTTGGCACGGTTATGCTTAGTTTGAGCAAATAATGTGTGGTGACAAATGTTCGTTTGTTTCTTGAGAGGGTTCACCATTTAACCAATTAAAAGCATTGCCATTGAAACCTAATACCATGTTCTTACAAATTTCCAAGAAAACAACAGAAGCAGACCTGTCCAATACAAACCATAAGAGGCCAATTTGTAAGCTTTGGGAACCATGTGGCCTTGGCTATGGAATACATGGCATGTGTTGTTGACACACAGCTCTGGCTAAAGTACTCTGGTGTGTACATGACATGGAATGCTGGATGAGAATTCTGAGCAATACAGTCAAACTCCAGAACTTACTGTCTAAAGTGTGACAAAGCATGAAATCATATGGATCATAAAAAGTTACAAATTGTCTTTAATGCATGTAGGTGGACAAGTGTAGTGAGAGGCTCAGCTAGGTTTTTGCATGTAGCCTAGTCACCATGGAAGGCCGCAGACAACACTACCTGGGACGATGACATTTTGCAGTCTAACGTAAGGTGGTTTCTATGGGACCCATTTACGGAAAAGAAGACGGATATATTTACATGTGCTCAATCGAAACTTAACCTCCCTCACTATGTTACCGGTAATCACCCCGGCAAAATTTTCCTTCCGAGGAAGGAAAAATAGCGGTGTCACTTACCGGTAAACGCCAATAGAATACACACTCCGTCCGCGACAGTGCGCATTCAAGCGAGGAAACATAAATTAATAATACCGCGTGATTACGATCGACTATAGGCCCTACGTGTGACCGTGTATACTAGAGAGATGAGGGATATGAATCGGCGGGTGCCTCCTTGATCTTACGTCATCGCTTCTCGCCGCGTGTCCACCTACGTGTACCTTTGACCCCTTCTCTGACGTTCACGAACATTAACCCATCTAACCCATCATTTGCCTCGAATTTTGACTGTAAAATTTCAAAATGGAACATCAGATCCTACTATCGCAAATCCCGCCATACTTTTTTTGAAAAAGAGTCAACCCACAATGCTTTGCGTGACCTCAGTGTACGACCTTTTTGCCGGCACAAGTTTTATGTGGTTGATCGAGAGCAGCCAGGGAGTCTTTACCGTTAAACGTGCCATAGAAACTGACCGTTACCACTTTTTCCCTTGCTCTTTCCCTGTAAGAAGATTTCCCGGGACAATGCAGGAGCTTCAATAGAAACACGCCATTAGTTTATGAAAGTGCAGCAATTGGGACCACAGCTGATGACAATGAGTCAGTTTTTAAATGAAATAAATTCATCCTTTCAACTTATCATTGTCCATTTCTTTACCTCTGTGCAGTGTCAGCAGTGGTAGATTTGTT
The DNA here is from genome assembly GCA_023653785.1 of Ophioderma brevispina. Classification (NCBI taxonomy): domain Eukaryota; kingdom Metazoa; phylum Echinodermata; class Ophiuroidea; order Amphilepidida; family Ophiodermatidae; genus Ophioderma; species Ophioderma brevispina. Next base: position 16,576 of record JAMKCH010022119.1, read on the forward strand.
GGTCGTCATAGTAAACTGCTCGTTTATTTTTAGCAATAATATGGTATTTCTAGCAGTCACAATCCATTTTGGTTTTTGTGGGGAAAACTAAGGCATTTAGTAATGGATAGGTAGAGTTACTCAAGCACCACCAAATCACCAATTGATGTAATTTCATGTATTTGTCAACAAAAACATTACAGCATGTGTATATTGAAGAATAATAAAAATGTGGACCACCCCAGAAGTTGGGAGGGACTGTGAATGAAACTAAATATATTTGTTTAACGACGCTTAAATTAGGAGGCCGGGGTCACACGAAGATCGACAAAATCGCATTTACTAACAATAAATTGTTGTGCTGTCGTAACCGTGTGACCTGATTTATTAACAAAATGTCGTCGTCGCTGAGAAAAGTGAACGATGATAATTTCCTTCGTCTTGAGTTGGAATTTATTGTAGTAGATGATTAAGTTCTGCAGTAAAAACCTGTATGACCGCATGTCGTTGTTGTAATCATGTATAACTTCTATAATGATACAGTGAGATGGATGTAATAATCCCATCTCGTAGTTAATTACGACATTGTCATATGACGCATGCGTAAGTCAGGTGACCCCATTTGTGATGTTATAATCCAATTCGAATAAGTGCGACATTGAATTTATTGTAGTAAATGCGACATCATCGTTCGTGTGACCCATGTCTTAGCTTAAGTGACATGTTGTATTAAAAGATATTTAACTAATATTTGAATTGTGATATGCCTTGATTGAAATTTATCATGTAATTTTTATACATAGGGTAGAGTGTGCCATGCACACACTTCTCGCTTAAAGGAAGGTGATGTATTTGCTTCTTGTTTTATACTTTGAATAAGGCAATCCCAAAATTGTTTTCCATTACAATTTTGAACTAAATTGCTCAATACTTTTGATATTGAAAGCAAAAAATTGTGTTTTGCATTGGCCCACATAACAGTCATCGATCGACCCAAGCATGGACAAACAGAAGGAACATCAATACTCAGGCCTAACATTTCACTGGGGTTATGAGAAAAATGCTCTTTCTTCTGATATAAAGCTCAATTTTGATGAGGTGAATTTGGGGGAAAGCTGTCAAATGGCAGGTCACCCTTTAAGAGATTTTCAGGTACATATTTAATAGACAGCACATTCTGTTGTAAATGAGCTTGTCTGTATCAAGAGAGGATTTCAGTAGCTTCCCACAATGGCATTGCTTCCAATGGAGGTTTTTGTACAGGTACTGATGTGAATCGTTAGAGATGAAACATGGCTAAAATGACAGTGATCACAATTTCATTTTAAGATGTTTTATCGCTACGATTCACATGACTATCTGTACAAAAACTTCCATTGGAGGCAATGCCTTGTGGGAAGCTACTGATATTTTCTCTTGTCTGTATCCATGGCTTACAAGCTTGAGGCAAAGCACTTTACTTGTTATGACCCTTCATCACTCTCCTTCTAGGATTCTTATGACATAATGTTTAATGAGTATTTGAAAATAGATTCTTAGAATATCTGCAACAAATGAAGCACAGCTATCTGGAAAATGTCCTACAGTTAGTTCCCAGCACCGTAATTTTTGTTGACATTGTGACCCTAGTCCTATAATGTTTATGTTGGTGTGTGTTCTAATGCACTTTAACTTGAATATCTTTACTCAGAGAGCAGTAATAAAATAATATAACTCAGTGCAGCATGCAGTTTTCTTGTCAAGCTTGTTCATTTGAAGCTGCCATCAAACACCAATTATTGAAAATAATGCCGTGGGAATCGGTGTTATATAAAAATCTCTTGCAATCTTTTCAATCAATTCTTATAATGGACTTATATAAAATTGAAATTAAGGAAGTAAGTTAGCTTAATAGCATTTAAAGAATCAATCTAATTTCTGCATTAATAACATATAAAGAGTGGGTATTAAGTTGAACTTGACCTAATTATTTATCAGTGGTTCGTATTCAAGAAAACCAAAAACTTGAAAAATCTGATCATGTTAAAACGGTTAGTCGTTGAATTATTTATCCAATCCCAAGGAGGAATGTTAGTCAATTAGGTAGGCAAATATAATGAATCCCAGCATAGAATTGCTTGTTTTGTGACTTCAAACCCATGTTAGCAGCATGGCTGGCGTGCAGACACACCAAATGTGCCATGTAATTTTGTTGATCAGGGCGTAGGCATTGACCGTGAAATGACCTGCCATGCTTGGCGAGTTTTAATGTTGGCTTGGCTAAGGCTGCTTGGCTCTGCTAATGCAATTGTGCTAACTCTACTGGCAATTTAACTAGCTTGTACGCCCCCTTGCATAATTAACCTTATTGCTAACTTGAAACTTGGCTATAAAAAATAAGCACAGAAAAGGTCTAACTTCTTCCCAGCTTATTTTCATTTGGTGAGCTCTTCAAACTCCGTGTGCAGTGGATGTTAGCATAACAGGGACATTCTGTTGAAATGGATCTTTCGGGATTAAGTTTGTTGAAAGAGCCCATTGTAATTAAAAAGGCACTGATTTAATATTTTGTTAATGGAATCGTTTTTGTACATAATCAAGTCATTTAACTTGAGACTTGTGGTGTAGAAAAATTGTTCAAAATTCACTTGTAACAATATCCTTTTCACGGCCGTCTCCTATATATTGGCAATGAAGATCTATTCCTTCGTCATGTGCAGCGGTACCATAAATTTGGTTAAATAAATGTAAGCAATCAATATAGGCCACAAAACCTTAACTCTCTTAAATAATTCGCTTTGTTGTGATTATTCCAAAGTGACATGTTCAAGGCCCCAAATGTTTGATAATGATCAAACCTCATCAGGCTTGGTCAGTGAAAATTTTTAAGACTCATACAGGAATCTGCTTACCTTCAATCCGATGTTTGATGTAACAAATGCATTGTCTTTAGGCAGATGCAGAAAAACTCCCATAAATATATATTCCCACATAATATATATTCATTCGTCACCCGTATGACGACACCCCCCCCGCAAGTGAGTCATACCCACAATCCTCTTCCCTTTTCTCTTGGTCGACCAGTGCGAAACGTTAGTATTTAGCTCCCGTAAATTTGGGTGTCGAATGTTTGGCAGATTTATTTGGCTACTAGTGTAGTCCTGAACCTTGTGTAAATCTGTTAAATGTCAGTTATTACGTCCCTGGGGCTGTAGTTTTGATCATTTTTCGTTTGCGCAGTCGGTATGTTTTAGGATTTATACTTTGACTTTGCGTCGGGTTTGTCACCATTCAAACCCGCATAATTTCACAACCATAGACTGACAGCGGAGGCTTGGCACGCGCCACGTTCAATCGTA
>JAMKCH010022120.1:0-21981 GCA_023653785.1 Ophioderma brevispina
TATTTGACAGTTTGGCGGATGAAAACATCATTTCCAAAACTTATCGTGAAAGAGTTTGGACAGTCAAATGATCATTTTTTTTTTACCCTCAAAAATCCAACATCAGTGTCAGTATACAAAAAGAAAAAAGTAGCAATAATCCAGGGTTTATTGCAAAAAGGCTTTGTCTGCAATGTTGATGCACATGTTAAAGTTGGAAAGCGTATAACACTTCATAAGAACACAACTGACAAATGGCAGCTATTGCAGATGGGGCCTTCAGCTTGAAATATTTGTCAGAATTAGGATAGGCCAGGTCCACATCAGTATACACCAGTTTAAGGCCTGTATTTTCCAAATACAATTATGTGTATAATTATTTTTTTGAACTAGAGATATAATTATCATGTTATCACCAGATACCATTTCAATGCACGTTCGGGGAGCAAAGCCAAACCAATGGACACACAATCACAGAGATGAAGTTAACAGTGATCTGTGATCGTTACAACAGGCAATTAACATGTGGGCTAGCGTCAGTCTGTAGCATAGCATATTTCAAAAACCAGAATACCCGTGTTTAATTTCACACAGTCAGGAACCTGAATGCTGACAATTACACTCTATACATACAGCTGCCATGATATTTCAATGTCATTTTTCACACCATTGCTCCCGTTTCTTATAATTGATATTTCTTTGTGGAAACTGTTAATAGTACATACATTTTTAGTGTAAATTGACAGCAGAACCCCCTATAGTTATTCACTGTACAGGACAGTACAGACCTTTGTTTGAATACAATGGGTTAACACCAGCAGAGATAAAGGTCTTAATACCATCCTGAGGAAATCAGAATTACATTACAGGGTGTCTTAAAAAAGTACTACAGGGTGTTTTGTACCATAAAGAATACAGGGCGTCTAAAAGTACTAACAGGGCATCCCATAAAGGGGTCATGAAGCGTTTGATTTTCACAGTTCTCGGCTTTCACACACACTATATTCAAAGAAAAATGGGGACGGCTTTATTATTTTACAGTACACCGTTCTGGTCAGAACAACAATGCAAATGAGCTCCTTATAGGCCTGCATATCATCAACAGTTTGGCATGAGTAATACTTGTGTCCAACACATACCCACCTACCAAGTTTCAACAACATGGGCTTGGATTCTGGTCGTAAGGTGCACTTTTGGTTATAGCCCAATTCCGAATGAACACACAAATGACTCATTAATATTGCATGTATACATCAATAGTTTGCATGAGTAGTTAACCCTTCTGTCCACCATACCCACCATACCAAGTTAGTCAAAATCGAGCTTTGCATTTTGGTCAAGGTTCACCTTTTTATTATTAGCCAATAAGAATGAATATGCAAAGGAGGGGGGCATTAATATGCATATGTTTTAGCCAATAAACTCTGGCCATTGAGGGGGTACATCACAAGACCACTAACAAAACAAAAAGGAAAAATCGGTGTACAATTAAAAATGAAAAATCAATATCTGCGGTCAAGTGGGTTAAAAGGATAAGCCGCGATTTGCTGATCCGAATCAAAAAAAATCATTCAAAATCATAATTTATTTTTTAACTGGAGTGATGTGCTAACATAACCTGCAAGTGGTTGGCTGAAATCTGCGTATCAAAGACAAGCAGAGTTAGAGTAGTAAGTACCTTTTTGATAAGATTCTGTTAATTTCTATATGTGTGTATCAAAATTCCCAACTCGAGATCAAAAGCCTTTCCCTGTGAATCAAGGACTTAAGCTTAATATTATGCACCATGACTGTATAGTTGACCTCTCAAACACAAACAGATGATTGCTCTTTGTTTATTCTGTACTGGTGTAAGCCAAATCAGCTGTTTAGTGAGATTTCGCGCTTATCCCTGCAAGAATCATTGACTCAAAAAGTGTGTATCTCAGGTATATGAGAACTAAATTCATGATTCTACAGAACACTATACTATCTGCACTCAATATATGCCGGATCTAGTAAATGTAGAGGATAAAATTATAAGGTTTGACCAACTTCCTAAGGTGACAAGACATGCTAAAAACATCTTTGATGAAGATGTTAACTGGACCTATATGTCATCACTACATTGAATTCCCATCACCGTCTTGACACTGGAATAAGTCTTATCACTTTCTCCTCACATTTTAACCAGATCAACCTCGAGAGTCACCAAATGCTTTTCTTACCACAACTGCTAGACTCCTCTAGAAATACTTATCTGTACAGACACCGGGAACCTTCTCCAGAAAGTAAATGCATTAGTAATAGCAAGGCGTGGAAAAATCATCAATAATTGTAGCTTCACACCCTGGATGTATAAAAGCCATTTCTCTAACACCTTGTAAGATCGACACAAGTCAAACACATCTTCAGATGGAATTAGTCAAGATTTGTAAGATGATTGTCACATGACATTGTTTGAAAATACTACACACTTACAGAGGTCACGTTTCTATTCAAGCAAAAAAGGAATATGAAATCCAGTATTTGTGGTTGGCATATTTAAAAGGGCATTTCGTGATTCCAATACCTTCTGTTTTATTCATTGTTTACTGAGCACTCCGTGCCCCCTTCCCCTACCTGACTATCAAAGCATTGTAATTAACTCCAATGGTCTTTTTAAATGGAAAATAGGTAACTTCCCAATTGGTTTGCACCGGTAAGATCATGATGTTTGTAAATGATTTGTGGAATGACCTTGCAATGGCAATGAGTCAGTATGATTGCACTTTCTCCAGTATATGGAGCATCCCAGAAATCACTAAGGGCGCTCAGATGGCATTAACCGGTTCACTTCCTTAATGTTTAAATGCTGTAGGAGAATAGAAACATGCTGATAGGCATGTTTATTGTGTGAAGGAGGTGTGCAGGATTTGCCTGAGACTATGTGTGAGATGGTCCTGTTTTTACACGGATTAATTTCATGGGCAATTCATTTTCCCTAATATTTACATTAAGCGAACTCAATGCATGAAGATGATTTGCCAAGAATGCATGCCTCAGTGCCTTGGGGGAGGTTAATGAATTTTGAAAACTAGAGCATCAATAGTAACAGTGGTTTACAGAACTCAACTGATGAATTATGCCTGAACAACCCCACATGACCCACACAAGGATCATTCTGTGAACTTAAGTGGTAAATATCATCCTATTTTTTTTTGACGCTGCATTTCCCACATTTGTCAACAATTACGGTGACCCCATTATGATTCCTAGATGGACCTTTGACCTCTCATCTCAAAACATCCTATACAGCCAATCCTGAAGGTGTAGAAGGATCACTGTGAGCAACATTGGTGAATATCCATTAAAGGGGCACTTTGTGATCCACATCCTCGTCTCCCCGACTTACCTCAAAGAAGTTGAGATTTTTATATCATCTGAACCGTTAGTCTTAGTAATCCACATGCTATCTAATCTACGTGCAAATTCGGTCGTATCTGTAAGAAATTCGCAATTTTGTATTTTCGTTTGTTAAAAGGACAGAAATTACAGCACAGTGGGCTATGGGACCATAGGAAACAAGCAATTGTAATAACTCGAAAACATGTAAGACTGGGATCTACTCAAAATTTGTGAATAAGCTTTTCTCAAAGGATATCTAGTGAACAGTGAATAAAACAGAGATGCTGAAAAAATCACCAAATGGACCTTTTTAAACATAATGTCCTTTGCCAGTCTCTCCAGACTCAACCTTGTCTAATTGTGGCGAAAAAATGTTTGAGAACAATATAGTGGGAAAATCATAAAACTGGTTGCTAAGACTGGAACAAAAAATAATAAATTCATAGGCTGTGAAACACTTTTTTTAAAGTTTGCCTGCTCACACTATTCGTCGCCTGAGTTACTGACCCTTTTAGAGTTATCAAGGTAGAACAGCAGGCAAGCGCAAATAACATGATGAAGCTAAAGGATTTAGGCTAAGATTATACTACCGGCTCTATATTTTGATACCACCAAAATAGCAGGAAGTATTCCGATTATTATTGTTCCGCCTCAAAAAATAAAAGTTTCTCAAGAATCATGGGTGCTATACAAAATATACACACTGCGTCTTTGCGTTGTCTTGACACCAACATTATTTCATATCAGTTTACACTGTTATGGGTCCTGACTATTGGTGGAATCAATGTATAGCTGAACCAAATGCACCCTTTTTTTGGGGGGAGGGCGGGCGACTTAGGACTTTTGGGGGAAATCACGAGCCTAGAAGATGGCTATATGATGCAGGTAGAACCTGAGAAACGAGCACGCTCAGATTCACTTTTATTCGTCATAGTTGCCGTAGGAAAATGCACGCAAAAGAATTCCCTAAATAACCGTTTAAAAATCCAACATTCCCAAATCCAGCAGAGCGTCGGCACCCCTAGGCCTAGTTAGTCGTTATATTCTGTCGGACTGTCATAAGCCGAATAGTATGAAGCTTTGGTAAAAGAATAGGGACGGCGATCCCAAATAGGTACGTCTGATGTATGTGATGGTTCTCGAATACATCTGAAATGCACAATTTCCGTTTCGGTTTAAAATGTATTATGAGTCAGCAATAACAATATAAAACAATGTAAAAAAATAATTCATGTTAACATGGGAATTGTCTCATACCCCCGACAATGTCCCATACCTCCAGGAACATGTGCCCAGCCCTCCAGGACAATGTCCCATACCTCCAGGACAATGTCACTATCCCCAGGACAATGTCCAAAACCTCCAGGACAATGTCCCTAACCTCCAGGACAATGTCCCTAATCCCCGGACCTGTCCCATACCTCCAGGACATGTCCCATACCTCCATGATAATGTCCATATCCAGGACAATGTTCCATACTTCAGGACAATGTCCATACTCCAGGACAATGTCCCTACCTCCAGACATGTCCCATACTCCGGGACAATGTTCCCATATCCCCAGGACAAGTTTCAATATCCCCAAGACATGCCCATATCCCACGACAATTTCCCATACCCCAGGACAATGGACCCCTTCCCCAGGACAATGTCCCAACCCCAGGAAATGTTCCCATAGGTACCGGCCAGACAATGTCTTACATACTCCAGGACAATGTCCATTATCCCCGGGACAATGTCCCTACCCCAGGAATGTCCCTACCCAGGCAAGGCCCATAACCCAGGACCATTTTCCCCATCCCCCCAGGAACATGTCCCATAACTCCAGAACAATTTCCATACTCCCCGGACAATGTCCCTTACCTCCACGACAATGTCCATACCTCCAGGAACGATGTCCCATACCCCCAGGACGACGTCCCATACCTCCAGGACAATGGTCCCATATCCCCAGGACAATGTCCCATACCCAGGCCAATTTCCCATACCTCCGGGACAATGTCCCAACTCCAGGACACTGTCCATATCCCCAGAACAATGTCCCACCCCCCAGACATTCCCATACACAGGACAATGTCCCATACCCCAGGACATTTTCTATACCTCCAGGCCACATGTCCCATACCTCCAGAACATGTCCCCTATCCCCCAGACCATGTTCCATACTCCAGGAAAATTCCCCATACCCCAGGACAATGTCCAACCTCAGGACAATGTCCCATATCCCCGGGACAATGTGCCCCATACCTCCAGGACAATGTCCCATACCTCCAGGATAATGTCCCATATTCCAGGACAAGTCCCCATACTTCAGGACAATGTCCCATTACTCCAGGACATGTCCCATACCTCAAGACAATGTCCCATACCCGGGGACAATTCCCACAATCCCCAGGACAATGTTTCATACCCCAAGGGACAATGTTCCCATATCCCCACGAAATGTCCCATACCCAGGACAATTACCCATACCCCAGGACAATTGTCAATACCCGGACAAAGTCCCATACCAGGACACTGTCTTATACCCAGGACAACGTCTCATACCCGGACAATGTCCCATACCCAGGACAATGTCCCAATACCCCCGGGAAAAGGCCCATACCCAGGACAATGTCCCATCCCCAGGACAATGTTCCCAACCCAGAACAAGTTCCATACCTCCCGACAATGTCCCATACTCCGGACAATGTCCCATACCTCCAGACGATGTCCCATTCCTCCAGGATGATGTCCCATACCTCATGACAATGTCCCATATCCCCATGACAATGTCCCTTACCCCTGGACAATTCCCCCATACCTCCGGACAATGGTCCCATCCATTCCAGAACAATGTCCCATATCCCCAGAAAATGTCCCACATCCCAGGACAATGTCCCATACACAGGACAATGTCCCATAACCCCGGACAAATTTCTATACCTCCAGGCCAATGTCCCATACCTCCAGACAATGTCCCATACCCCCATGCAATGTTCCCTACTCCAGGACCATGTCCCTAACCCCAGGCAATTTCCCATACCCCCAGGACCAGGTCCCATAAACCCAGACAATGTCCCATACTCCAGGACAATGTCCCATATCCCCGGACAATGTCCCAACCCCAGGAAATGTCCTGTCCCCAGGACAATGTTCCCCATATCCAGAACAATGGTATGTTTATCTAATCAGTTCGAGAATCTTAACCTCGCATCCCTCCAAGTTTCAGCCCTGTGTGACTTACAGATCTCCAGATATTGTGTTCACAAAAGGGTCATGAAAATCAAGAAAATACGTCAAACTATGCTATTAATTTTCAAATTAGGTACTTCGAATTGCATATATAACTGTTGTAATCGACTCGTTTGAGAATGCCCAAATCCAGCAGATCGTGTCCGGGCCCCTCTGGTTTAATCGTGGTATTTTATTCTTCTAACTTTGTGACACTGTCATCAAAAATGTTTGTTTGCCGGCTGCGTAATCCTCGCTTTTACGTGTTCCCCTCCAATGACAACATCTAAATTAGGATTCTTGGCCGCCCCTCCCCGTAAGAAAGTACGAATTTAAAAGGGCGCCATCTATTAGTGAAATTTATTTAATTATTTTATTTTAAATATTTTATTTATCGTATTTACTTATTCTCAAGCATGGTTTTTAAAATATCAGCACACTATCATAGTTAATGTGAAAACAAGTACATAAAAATAAATTTGCAGAAAAAAACCCATACATTAGTGGGAAATTGCTCAACGAACAAATTTCATTCTTTGTGAAAAACAGTCACTAAAACATTTTAAAAATTCAATATTAAAATGTGCAAATTCCTGTTTATTCCCCCGTCGATTAATACCTCCGTAGGAGTTTATAAGAACGAAAAGGGGGATCAAATGAAGGTCGGTATTTTTACACCGTCAGACTCTAGATTTTTCAATATGCTGTCAATAGGTACCTACGCCGTTTGTCTATAGAGCTTCGCTTCGCGCTTCGCTATTAAGGGTGCGTGTTCCGATCGTCTTGGACTCCCCTGAAGTAGTTATCGATTTTGATATCAAATGAAAGGCCATATTTTTCTCATTGTCATCTGAAAAATGGTTAACCATCACTATTAGGACAGTATTGAATAGGGCTTGCAATTATGCAGAATGGCTCTTCCCAAAACTGCAAGTGTGTTTCCCACAGCACTTTATGGGGCGTTTTTGTGCAAATGCCAGGCTCTAATCAAGAAGAGAACACAACAGACATAAATCGGAACACGCACCTTTAAACAGAGAACTGTGGTGACACATTACGATACAATCTGGGATTCTACGTAACCCTCAGAGTTATAATGCCACACTGTTATAATTCAGTATCTCTCATCCCTTACACACGATAAAGAAATGCAAACTCAAGCCTTTATTTAAAGATTTAAAAAAAGAAGAAGAAAAGAACTCATCACCATGGAAACTAAATTGATGTGCTCTCTTTTTCCAAATGAACTGGAGGAAGTATATTCTGGCTTTTTGTCGTGGATTAGATTAGACGGGAATGCATTTCCTTGGATGGTGTGACACCAAAACTGTTATTATTTCTCCAATTCCTCCTCTTGGCTTTATTTGAGAAACCTTGACTTAATATTGTATTTACCATCTCAATAATAATCGAGTGGAAAGAGTTAAAAGATTGGAATGGACAACTCCTTTAAGAATGGTAACATTTCACTCAGAAATGAGTGAGAATGTTAATTGTTAAGTCCAAAAAAAAATACAGGCCAAGTAAACTGCGTCATTCATCTGGCCAAGATGGCAGTCTGGAAACCTGACCTCAGATGACCTTTACCGTGCCTATGACCTTGACATCATCCACAAAGAAGAACCCCTACTGTACCCTATTAAACCCAAGGTCTGGTTAAATTTGACAAACTTTCAATACAAGGTGTGACAAACAAAAACCCAACCAAACGGGAACATACATACACAATACATCACATAGGGACATGCGCGCTCTCGCAAAATCTCCACAAGCCAGCAACCCCAACCCCAAAATATGCCCTCCCTATCACTTGTCTCAGTAATTTTGTTTTAATTAAAGAGGACAAATTTCCAGAAAGAAGCATCTCCAATTTTTTTTCGAACCCAAGTTTTTTGCATATTTGGAATGCTTACCAATGTATTAGATTCACCCTGAAGTGAATGAATTTTATGCCGACGTTATGTAATACAAGGATTAAAGATGAGGAAGATTTTGCATTTTCTGTTCTGTCGCACACAACAGAAAACCAAAAAGCATGCTTTTCTATAGGAACAATTATGATAGCAGGCGTTCTTTTGTCTTTTCCCGGGAGGGAGTGAAGGAATAAGGGAAGAGGGGAAGAGAAAAGTCGGAAATTCGGTTGGTCTCAAATCGGGGGGTCCGGGGGCCCCACTCCCACGGCCGGGGATATTAGTAGAGGCGTAATATGACACATGTCCTATACAACCTTGAAAAATTCTAATAAAAGACTCTTTGTATATTCTGGTAGGCCTATATATGAATAATACCAAAAAATTTGTCCCCCCTTCTAGTTGCTGCGTTAGTCAGATATTCAAGGTCAAAGGTCAACGACCTTTATATGGCCTATGATGGGTTATAACTGCCATCCAATTGGCCTAGAAGCAAAAATGAGTGTCTATACCCTGTTTTTGGGAGTCAATAAACACAATAAAACAGTAAATGCTGTCTCATTATCTTTCAGCATAGAAAGCATTTAATATCAATTTTTTTCCACGTTCTACAACATAAAACTAGCCACTTCGTCAGTCTGTACAAGTACAATAAACCAAAACTTGACTCATAAAAAACAAGCCAAATACTATTGTAAAATCAGTGGATATCGATGATTGATAAACTATTAATCATTCTTGGACAAATATTTCATTTGGACACATCCAGAAGTCGCCTCAGTAAACACTTGTTGAAAATAGCCACCATCCTTAACTGCATCACAGGGCGCATATTCGCCCTTGCCCACCAAATGTTTTTCTCTCAAAATAAAACAAATCCTTCAAACAACCTTCTTGAGGGTGAGATAACAATAGTAGCAGGCTTAATGTGAAACATGTCATGTGTAACCTTGAACACAACTAATAAAGTACTTTTGTATAGTCTGGTAGGCCTATATATGAATAATTATGGAATTTGTCGGCCTAGTTTGCTCGCGTTGGTCATGTGATGGGTCATACTGCTCATGCAATTGGCCTAGAAGCAAAAGGTGGCGTCAATAACCCATGTTTTTTGGAACAATAGAAACAAAAACATTTTTTAGGCTTACCGATCAGCCAATCGTTGCTTTTTAGCATAGAAAGCACTTTTAATCCGAACTTTTAAATTTCCTCAACGTAATATAGCACTCTCATCGTACAAATTTAAAAAACAACAAATATTTGACCTAATATATAACTTATGAAACAGCTACAATATTACTGTCAACTCAGTGAATATTGTTCATGGACAGATCTCCTCGAACTGATGGGTCCTGTGTGATTTAATGTGTGGTACTAGTGATAGACCTTTTGGCATAAATATTCATTTGGGTACAATTAAAAACCCCATTAACACTGCTAAATTAGCCAACTACTCCCGAAATAGTGGGACATGGCACCCCCAAATATCACGGACCACATCAACGGCCCGCTGTAATCGCCCCTTCCGCAAAATATTTTCCTCTCACAAAAAAAAAAAGTCCGACAAAACCTTCCAACTACCTTCTTGTAGGTGGAGAATAACATTGCGTAAGCGCCATAAGGTCGTGGAAGGTAGTTAGTATCGCCCTCATCACTCCTGAGAGTGAAAAACTATAGAACCAGTTAACAGCTTCCTACGTCACTTCTTTTGTTGCCTGCGATCCTTCCTGGAATCGTTATGGCCCATAGGATTAAAACTCTAACAATACAATTGCCCAGTGTGTAACAGTCAAGGCCGACTATTTCAGATACCAGGCCCCTAACAATGTTTTACAAACATTGCTTTTAACTGGTCTATAGTGCTAGCTTCCTTCCACACCTTACTTTGGCACAGAATACCCCTGCATGGCTTAATCGGTGTCGGAAGAAGGTCGCAGAGTAACCACACCACGCAACCTCCTGTCCAATGCCCCGCCCATAGAGTCGTCGAATCTCCTGGGTCAGATGCTAGGTCGATCACCTAGGGCTTGGACGGTGACAAAACCCCCCCCCGCCTGACTAACACAAGCATCAAATGGACTTGTTGGAAGGTTGAAGTAGAACTCCAACCGACATCCAAAATGTCTGGGATTAAGGCCTCTTTATAGAATTCCCAGGAGGAAGCTCGAACATCATATTGCCTAACCAAGAGCCAAGTCAACAATCATGGTGTTTTTTGTGTGCATATCATATGTCTGAGGAAATCCAGCTAGCTTAATGTGTCCCCATCTGCGGCTTCTCTGAGCTCTCGGCAACCCCGGTCTGCAACTATGTGGAGACGTGGCAGAAAACCGTTTTCGGGGTAAAAAGCCTGCGTGTGGCAGAATAGAAAGACCTCCTGCGCTCAAAGTGGTGGGTGCCTCGTCCGTAGACAAGGCGTGTATATCAGAACCCCCCTATGGCCACAAGCCACAGCCCCAAGCCACAGCCCTAGGAAGTTCCAGAAGACTAAGCTTTCGGTTGGTTTTAAACTGTTCCGACCCAAGAATTGCAAGACCAATGGCAAAATCCCCTCTCTGGACAAGGCTAGAGAACCGAGGTACGTCCGTCAACGTTAAACATACCCTTCACCCAATCGACAAGAGGGGACTGAAAAAACCGTCATGCCATCAATCACCGAGCCCTTACGTCTGGCCTGTGCTTTCGGTAACAAAGAAACCTGTCCAGTCAGGACACTAAGTTAAAACCCTCCCTGAAATACCTCCTTGAGGAAATTGCCAACTGGTCAACGAATTGCAAGGATCGAACTCTCTATCGGCACACATTGCATGGGTATATGATGCTCTAGTGAATTGGCCTGAACATTGAGCATGGCAGCCGTGTTTAGAAAGTCCGCACCTCAGTGTAACAGTCTTCAGAAATGCACTCTGGGACGAAAACGTCGACTGGAGGACCTCACCAGGCCCCCTACCCTTTAAAGAATGATCTGTTTCCCTTCAAGGCAGATCTAGCGACTGTGAAACCACATCTGCCGTGGCCAGGCAGTCTCGAGACTGAGCCACTCGAGGACTTTTGGGATCATGGCAACCTGGAGAGGCTATGATCAAGCATAGGCTTTCATCCGACCGGTCCGCTGCATGGCGTCACGTTTGACTGCCCGGTGATCCAGGTTCCAAGAGTAGGGCCCCCTAATAATGCCACAATCTGACGATCATGACTGAGGCGAACAGATCCCGTGTTGACGGTCCACCATCTGAAGATTGTGCGGCCATCTGACTTTTGGCTGTGTCAGGGATTAGGCCCTCCAGGAGACTGTCCGCAAACCATTGTCCACATCCCGAAACACGTGATGAGCCTAATGTCCCAATCTTCGCACCACCCGAAATAGCCGAAGATCTCCCTGCATAGGCTGGGACTGCTTACACCCCCATTATTCTTGTTTATATGTCCCCACCTTCCTATTGTCGTAGGGACCACAATACCTTCCCGACCATAGGAGCCAGTGTCGCAATGCCAGAAAGACGGCGAACAACTCGAGGACGTTTATGTGTTGACGAGCCACGGAGGCTGGTCAGCGGCCTGCCCCAAAGAGATAGGGGTGAGCCCCCCCGACCCACTTAAACGCATCCATTGTCAGGGTGTGTGATAGGTCACTCACATGTAGGCTGAATGGGACTCCGTGCCTCATAGGAGTGGCAAAGTCCACCATTGAAGGTCTGGAGGTAACCTTCGTCTTTCCTGGGGTAGGAAGGTGGGGTGTTTACCACTGCCCCCAGTTTTTTATCCGGCCAGCTAAAACACAAATTTGTAACCAATGTCTGCATATAATCTTGGGAGACCAATCCATTTTCCTTCATTTTAGCGGCAAAATAATCTGTCAACGCCACCATTACCTTTGGTAGTGGTAGACAAGACTCAGTTTTGGAGTAAGGGGATGGTTTGGTACTTTATAATATTTTTCTTTTTTCACTTCTATCAAAAATATACCTGCTTTATGCAACTTAATCCCGTCCTTTGTATGTTACAAACCTGATTTCCTTTCATATCACCCCAAAAAACCTAGCAAAATCACACATTCCTTATTTTTTAACTCAAAATAGAAATTGGCTTATTTTGCACCAGCGAAAAATCAAGTTTCCGTGATTAATTACTTCATTAAAACCTTATATGACGTCAAATGGAGGGACTAATTGGATGTTTTTGATATCACTGGAAAGAGACTTATACCAATCCACTGTATCAAAATCAAAGGGGTCAGGAGCTGTGGTAACTAAAAATCCCAGGGGTCTCAACCAACACCTTTAAAATGGTCGGGGGCCGAAGTTTAAAGTACAATTTCATTTCAGATAGTGCATACTATTTTTAAAATCAAGGAAGGGTGTATTTGATCGTTTTTCCTCTATTCTAATTGTGTTTGTTTTGACCCCACAACCTTGGTATAGACACCTCATTTTTGTGATTTTAGACCAAATGGTTTAGGAGTATATCCTGATATGGCCTAATAAAGGTCATTGACCTTTGACCTGGATATCTGACCAACGCAGGCTGCCAGAAGCCGTACAAATTTTTTCATAATAATTCACATATAGCCATAACGAGCATTACAAACAGACCTTTATTAATTTTTTCTAGGTTGAATCGCATATGGACTCTACTAATATCACGCTATGGTGGTATCGCTGGCCTGGCCATTTTGTTCCCATATGTGTCTTTGTTTGAATATGCAATCGCTGCATTCGGGACTTGGCATTGTTCTCAGCAGTGCATTGGGGGTTTGGGGTTTGGTACCGTTAGGGTTAAGCGGCCAACAAATTGATGTATTTTTGCTCTATTCCATTCTGTAAGCCGAGCGCAGTTAACTAAGATTAATGTCAGTATCATGTGTCAATATTATAGTGAGGTGAAAGCATTATGTCATGGACACAGACACACAACAGCCCATAGCAATGTATATTGTCTGTCTGATAGAACCAGAGAGCACTGACCCACATAAATCAAATGACAAACACAGCATCAGGTATTGGAAACAGCAACAATAGGGGAAGTTACTTTTTTTTTGCCAGAGAAAAGAACGAAAGCAGAGGCAGAAAAAAGAAAGAGGGGGGAGAATAGAGAGACGGTATCGGTATATAGATAAGAGGAGGTGCAAGGGAGATCCAAATATCAATTAGTACAATGGCCTCGCTGTCATCCTTGCATCAAAAATCTCTAAATTATACTTCACTCTAGATTGTCAACACAGGGTGTTGAATCATCCCACAATGCATGCAATTGTTGTTATACTTTACTGTACAAAAATTTTATGTTAGTAATTAGGGATGAAAGTGTTCAAAAGGTTTAAGAACAACAGGACATGTAATAATCATGTTATAAAAAATTCTTAAGTAATATGTTTGTGACGAAAATGAGCACAGCATTTTAGTGTTATAAGAAATGATTTATTTTTGTTGGGTAAATGACGCTCTTTGAGGTGAAATTCCAAAAAATGGTGCAAACAGTGTTTGGAACCCCACGCAAATAGTCTCTTATTTTAGAGCATTTTAAGCAGTGGCCACAATTTTTACAACTACAGCTAAGTTGGGAATGCAAGAGCAAAAAATCAGAAACATCCATTGCGGGAAATTTTGCACACAGCCTACAAATGTCAGGAATTATTTGAGGTTATTAGCGCCCTCTATATGGCCATTTTCCATAGAGGACGTGTTAACTAGATTTTAGGAAAAATCATATTTGCCGAATTAAATTCGTGTAAACATTACACAGGATGAAGAAACAGTGGTTTAATAAATAATCAAATTAGGTGTCAAAAGTGGGTCGCGTTGATATTTTTTGCTTTAAAATTTGATTTTGTCAGATAAATGAGACACTCAAACAGCTGGGTGCATTGTGGGATGATTCAACACCCTCTGGTTGTAAACATTCAAGAAAAGAAGAGAAAATGTTTCTATGGAAATAACCGAATGTGTGTTTTCATTTCAGAGATCAACAGGACAAAAAATTGAGACATGTAGACAGTACTGGAATAGCTGAACAGGGCATTATGAGGAGGGGCAAGCGCATACTGGCTTTGAGTTAGGAAGCTTTCGCGCGCCAAGCAAACAAGTAGACCAGAACACAGCATACTGCCAACATGAGCACCAAAAATCAGTGAATGCCGTGTCACGAACACATCATCACGATAGCCCTCTGGGTGGGGTCTATTTGAGTCCCTTGAAGCATGTTAAGCTCGAGTGGAGTTACACAGGGCAGAGTTCATGGCGTTAGTGGGTTTCTGTGTATTTAAGATGAGGAGAGCTTCAGAAGCCAAAAAATATTTCCGGATTTTGGCAATTACGTTTAACGTTTTCAAATTTCAGAAATAGGATATCCATATTTTTTGCACTTTTGAAAGTTCAAAATAGGGATGAGTCCTATAAACCAGGGAAGGTTGGCAGGTTATGTAACATCAAGCAGCATATCGTGAAATACGCACAAGTTGTGTCTACTGGGCAAATATTTGTTGGATCTCATATAGATTCATTTTTATACTAGATGTGTTGAAAACAGCACAGAATTTTCTTATCTTTCCTTTGAAGGGTTTACTTACTACAATAATGGTTAGTTTTATTGCTTTCAATTTTTCTTTTGAGTTTGTCATGTCAACTTGATTGTGCTCTATTAAAGAAGGAAAGTTCTCAAATTTTTGTACTTTCCTGATATTAGCAGGTGGCAAACCAAAAAACCTCAGCTTTCATGCAGTCATCAATGGAATCCCTCCCAAGATATCTCTTGGGGTGCAGTCCAAATTCATCAAAAGGAAAGTGCAATTGTGCCATCTTTTTCTGATTAATAAAAGTCCAAAATTTAGGAAATTTGCAAAGTGACAAGAACATGATTGGGTGTGATGAAATATTCAACAACGTCCAAAATCCTCCATTTTAGGGGAGTTAAGTCATTTTGCAAAAAGTCCACTTTTGAAGTCGGCACCCTCAATAAATATGAATTATGGCCGTGCAAGTATAAGACAGTAAGATTTCAAACCATAGTTTGGATTTACAATGGCAATATCTTTGTTCCTTAAGGTTGCTATATACCATTTATGGTTATAAAATAAATTCTTTAGATGACTCAGAGTCGCGCATAAAAAAAACAAAAAAAAAAAAAAAAAAAAAAAAAAAACAAAAAACGAAAAAGAACGAATTTTTTTCTTGGCTTGTTAGTCAAATGATCTAGTCATGAAATAATTGCCTTATGATAAGAAGCCTAGTTTGTTAGAGCCTGTTCATCACCTTGAGTCATATGGCCATCACAATGACATGCAGTATTTAGATGTTTCGACAGGCTGTGGATCACAAAATGCCCCTTTAATTGCATTGCAATCACATCTTACTCACTTTCTTACAAAAAATGCTTTGGGTATTTATTTTTATGTGTAAAATATATCTATGTTCTTCCAAATGGGGCCCTAGACTCTCATTTGAGAGCAATTGAAGAAACTTCATATTTTGTGAAAATGTGCCAGTGCTGCTTTAAAGTAACGGGTGAGAAAAGTTCTCGTGGATGGGCCGGAATTAATTCCATGAGGAATTTTCTCAACCTGTTACACACATTTTTAGAGTATGTTGGAAGGACAATGGTCCACTCATGTCAGACTAACCCTGGTTTAAAACCCAGGACTAAAGTAGTCTCCCTTTCAGAATACCAGCCCAGTAAGTCTAGGATCTAAAATTGAACTTTAGGAGTCAATTACATTTTTAGTTTGGTGAGTAAAAATTAGCCCAACTCTGAATATATTCTTTTTAAACGCAAATTTCTCTGGACACTTGGGATAATAGAGATATCCCTGCCCCAATGTAGTCAATTTCTTGTAATGCCAAAGATCCATAAAAAAAATTTAAAGATGAGAGAAAATGAGGGCTCTGAAAATGAGCTATGGAGACTTATCTTTTTAATAATACTGAGGAGTTTTTTCTAAGCCCTCCCAAGCAATAATTCTGACCCGACCCAAATAGTTATTGGCCACAAACTAACAAATATGCTATTTGGCTCACCCTAGATGTAAAGCAACAACTTGGTTTCACGCCCATCCCTAGAACGAGTACATATTTTGTCAGATTAAAAGTCCAAACTTTAGAGAAATTTGACAAGAAAGTCTAGCTTTTGATTCAAGATTCATGATTATTTGGTGATGAGATATTCAAAAAGTCTCAAAAAATATCATTTTAGGGAGTGAGTTCAACTTTTACCAAAAAGTCCACTTTTTGGAAGTCATGCACCCCTCACATAAATCCTGCTTATGGCCGTCAAGTATAAGACAGTAAGATTTCAAACATATGTTTTTGAGTAATGGACTTACAATGGCAATATCTTTTTTCCTTTAAGTTGCTATATACCATTTATGGTTATAAAATAGAATTCTAGATGACTCAGAGTCGCAAGAAGTTTTTCTTGGCTTGTTAGTCAAATTGATCTAGTCATGAAACAAATTGCCTGTATATAATCAGCCTAGTTTTTTCGCGCCTTTGTTCCTCACCCTTTCCCTCCATATGGCCATCACAATGACATGCAGTAGTTTAGATGTTGAAGGCTGTGGATCACAAAGTGCCCCTTTAAGTGCATTGGCTCACATCTTACCTCAAGACTTTCTTACAAAAAATGCTTTGGGTTTGTGTATTTTATGTTAAAATATACTCTGTTCTTCCAATGGCGCTAGACTATCATTTGATAGCAAATTGAAGAAATTTCATATTTTGTGAAAATGTGCCAGTGCCGGCTTTAAATGTAACGGGTGAGAAAATCCTCGTGGATGGGCCGGAATAATCCATGATGACTTTTCCTCACCTGTTACAGCAACATTTTTAGAGTATGTTGGAAGGACAATGGTCCACTCAAGCAGGACTAACCCTGGTTTAACCCCAGGACTAGAGTCTCCTTTTCAGAATACCAGCCCATAAGTCTAGGATCTAAATTGACTTTAGAAGTCAATTACATTTTTAGTTTGGTGAGTAAAAGTTTAGCCCAACTCTGAATATATTCTTTTATTAAACCAAGTCTCTGGGACACTTGATAATAAGATATCCCCCACAAATTATCTTTCTTTAATTCCGGATAAGCGCCATAGCAAAATTTAACTCTAAGACCATGAGGCTCTGAAAAATGTGCGATGGAGACTATGCTTTTGATATACTGAGAGTTTTTTCTAAATCCCCCTCCCCTCAAATACCTTGCTGACCCATACCCATACTCTTAGAAATTATTCCACCACTACAACCTGCTTATTTTCTCACCCTAGATGTAAAGCAACAACTTGGTTTCAACGCCATCCCTATAATCGAGTAAATATTTTTGTCAGCAGGTTGTGAAGCTCATCACGATGCCTATCTCTCTCTCTTTCTCTCTCTCTATTGCCTATCATGTACCTTCCGGGGATGAAAGGCCAAGATCAGCCGGCCAACAGGGGCTTGTTGTAGCCCTGACAGTTCCAATCCATGAGGTGTAGCCACTGAAAATATAGCCGTGCTGACTTTGAATCGGGCGGCGCTGGGGTAAAATCACAGGAGGGGCGAAAAAATTTACACATTTAACTGATATAGGAAAACACCTAATTTAACACAATTTATTGTCTTAAAACCCATTTTTGTGTCATCTGCAAGAATTGCAGAAGTTACATATATTGATTACTCTGGTCGGATGTCGTATCTGTGTGTCTGTGTATCTGGTGTGTTGTCGTGTCAAAATTTAACCCTTAATAATTGTCATGCCGTACTATTCCGTAAGGGCCTACGATATGTAACCTTTTGGAAGGAGGGGGCAGGGTGGGTGACATTTGGTGACCTCATTTTTACTTGTAACCTCGTGTGACCTTGGCCCCATTCACAAACCGCGACGCAGACGCACTCGCATGGACCGCGATGTAGTGTTTTCTTAATTTTGAAACTCTCAGGGGTTGGCTGGTTGCCGCCCCTGATTTGTTAATGAGCATACCAATTAAATGGGTCTGCAAGGATGTGACATTTCTGCTTTTCACTTTACAATATCATCGACCTCCTTAAACCATGAACCCTAGAATCATTGTGTCCAAAAGACCTGAAAACACAGCCAAATTCTTTCTTTGCAGAATCGGTGGAGTATCCACGAGTACATCCCCGCAGGGCACCACCACAGAGTACATCCCTGCATGGGCACCACCACATGGGGCACCATATCACTGGTATTCAAAAGTGGGGGTAATCATCCACCAACAATCCCGTCATAATGTTGGGACATTTTTGCCCTTAAATGAACTTCCCACTCCCCTGGATCAACTCTCAGTCACGATAGCATGCCTCATTCAAATGTCTGAGATTATTCCAATATTGATTGGTGGGGGGTGGGAGGGTTGATAAGGAATCAGAGGAACAAAACAATATTACCGTTTTCCTTAAAACAATCACAAATTTTCCTTACATAATAATGAGGACCTTTGTCCCAACTAATTAATGACCAACAGCACGTAGCCAGCCAGGCGGTTCCGAGGGGACAATTTCCCGGTAGGTGCAACAAGACGCCAATCACAATCAAAATTTCCCGGTCCTTGAGGCAAAAGATCCGAAAGGGGCGATTTACATTTAACAACATGAATATCCATGTTTTATTTCCCGATTTCGCCCCAAGATTTTTTTCCCAGAGGGGGCACACTGCCCCCCTTTGCCCCCCTCCCCCCGCTACGCCACTAATGACCAAGAGTGGTCACCCTAGTTCAACCCTATGAAAGTACTCCATGCAATCAAACTTAAAGCTCAATGATGATAGTTTTTAGTACTCTTTCCATTATCTAAACATCTTTGATCACTAGAATTGGAATGAATTTCCTATTCCTCTGTAGCAGCTGCACGGCAAAGCACTTTTGAAAAATGAACTTGAAGAATGACCCCTGGGATACCTCTTACACAATTCATATTTTATTATGAGACCACCTTCAGGATCAATTTCGGGGAACTGAATTTTGAATTAATTTGCAGGCTTGGATGCTGAAATTTGGCCAGCTCATGAGGCACAATATCCCAAAAGGGGACCTTAAGAACTTGAATTACTCCCACTGGGATTTTAGGGAACCGCTAGAGAGACAAATGGGTTCTTAAGGGCCCACATAACCATTCCCACTTCCCAATGCAGGGGCGGATCCGGGATTGAAAAACATCAATTACCGGGGGCTGAAAGGCTAACTTGTCCAAAATGGGCGAGTTGTGCAGAAATACCGGGAGGCTCGCGCCCCCCTGCCAGTCCGCGCCTGCAATGTGCATACAAATTTGGCCACGTTGACAAAGGTGTGGCACAGTTTTCAAACTAATCTGCTTTAAACACAATAATATACCATAACAAACACACTGACACAGACAAATAATCAGTCATTACTTATGTGTGACATAATTTATGCTAGTACAAATTGTTTGACAAAGGCTTTTACCTATTGATGAATATGAATATCAGAAAATAGAATCATTCCTCATCAGATGCTTTGACCGCAACCCTACGGAACTTTTTCTAGCAAAGATAGCTTTGTCTCTCTAACCAGGTGTCCCCGGTGACCTTTATGACTAAATGCTTGCCTCTTACGCTATTAAACAGTATATTATGATCGTGTGTATGATGATGCGTCATGTGTGTATGTGCATGCATGCATCGTGTTTTTGTTTGTGTGTGTGCGTGCGTACGTGCGTGTTGTGTTTGTGTGGGTGTGTGTGGTGTGAGGGTGTGTGTGTTTGTTGTTTGTGTGTGCGTGCTGTGTGTGTGGTGTGTGTGTTTGTGTGTTGTGTTGTTTGTTTGTGTGTGGTGTAGGTGTGTTTGTGTGTGTTTGTGTGGTTTTGTTTGTGTGTTGCATGCATTTGTGGGGGTGGGTGGGTTGTTGACTGGTGTACGGAAAAGTTGTCATGATGGAGAGCATCCTTTGTTGTTTAAACACCATAGGAATCATTATGTGAGACTTATTTTTATACCCTGGACTTTTTTTAGTATTCCTAAAAGGACAAATTTGATTCATCAGCCTAATCTCATTACAACTTCCGTTGACTGCGTATTTATGTGCAATATCAGATCACAGTGAAGCAGAACGGGAAGTCCTAGTTATTCAACAATCACGTTACCTCTAGTACTTTTGCTGAGGTAATGAGGATTGATGAGGGGATGTGCCGTGTGTTGTGGAAATTAAATTCCATGCTAATTGAACAGGCCAGTCCGACAGTAAATTAAAGCATTCATCAACGTACACGCATTTATATGTTACAAGTGCCATACAATTATTCTTTGGATCCTATGTTCTAGTAAGGCCATAGTTTTGATAATATATGGTTGAATATATAATTATCATTAGGCAACGCCATCTTGGATTTCTCAAAATGCTCAAGGAGCCCGGTGGCACCCAGCAGATTTTATTCTACACACCCAATCTATCATTTCAGAAAAAAAATTGTGTCCATACTCACTTTTACGGTCGGGGCATAATTTGGACCATATCCACCTGACTATAGCACCCTGTAGAACAGCAGGGCCACTTAATAAGGTTTACAGCTTCCAAAATCACAAAATGTCCAGTGGATAAGACATCCTCTCATTATCTGACGGTTCTGGGTTCGAGCCCCGCTGCGGCCACTGTGTTTGTGCCTTGGGCAAGGCAACTTTACCTCATCGACCCAAGCGATATTCTGGTAGCTTTAGGGGTAATATTAAATCTAACGTGCTGATAGGATTGGCGCTTGGCGCCTGCCGACCTATTTGAAGCACAATTCATTGTGACTATTCCTGATGGCAGCATAATAATAAAGGCAACAGCGCACTTGTTCTCCTTTGTAAAGCGCTAAAAATCTCATTTATTAATATTATTAAAATTATCCATTTGTCCATTTATGCTGTGTTTGGTGGCGTCATCACATGTTATCAGACTTTGTGCCTAAGCAATTTCTCCAGATAGCCAGATGACAAATATATTGAGTGACAACTTGGTCGACTACAATCTCTGATACAGCTGATTTATATCATCCAGAGGCTTAAAAAAAAACACAGGATAATTTTTTATGGAAAATGTTTACTATGGTAGTGATTAATTGCCTGGTTTAAGAATAATGCTGTAGGCAGAGGGAGCGCAAAAAATCCGTAAAGGTGCACTTAGTGATTTCAGCACCTTGTGTTTTATTCATTGATTCTAGATAGCCTTGAGAAAAAGCTATTCTCAAATTTGCGCTGATCCCGATCTTTCGGTTTTGTGTTATAGCAATTGCTCGTTGCCCCCACGGTCCGCATAGGCTACTTGTGCTGTAATTCGGTCCGTTTCCGGACAGAAATACAACATTGTCGAATTTCTTACAGATGGCGACCGAATTTGCACGTAAGATTGGTCAGTGGATTAGTAAGGTAACGTTTCAGATATATAAAAATCTCACATTTTTAGTAATCGGGGACAGGCGTGGATCCACGAAATGCCCTTTAATTTTTGACATTGTTATAACACATAATCCATGAAATTAGATAAAATATTTCCTTTCCCTGGAATGCTTGTCTTGCCTGCCATTGTGATCATAGC
>JAMKCH010022121.1:0-20137 GCA_023653785.1 Ophioderma brevispina
AAAATAACCACTTCAGTTGACATAAACATATAGACATAATACGCTATCATTTTGGGGAGTCCCATCTGCTTAGTTGGTCGCCGTGCATTCAAAGGGAATCCGTGGATGAGTGAAAAGCTGACAACCTGATTCAAAAGACTGTAGCCTCGGCCTATCTGCAAAAAAAATGCAAATGTGCGCCCGCAGGCGGAGTGCCCATCTCTCTGTCACATGCGTTTGGGCCAGAAGCCCTCATAATGTTGCTGTGGGGGGTTCGCCCTCCTCCCGCCAGCGATTCTTGTTGCATTCCCAGCATATATGCTGGTTCCATTTATACTCTGGGGTGGAGAGAGGCAAGCAGGTAAAGTGCCTTGCCAAGTTCATCAACACATTGGCTACAACGGGCCGACCCACAACCTTATGCCCTTATGAGGTGAGCGCTGGTCCACTGCGCCACATGTGCCCTATACTTAAAGAAATTGTTTAAAAAAGCCTATTACTTAACCGACTGGAATTATCGGTGGAGCTAAGTAAGATAATGAATAGACTTTCCGATGAATACCACATATGTTAGATATGTTTATTTAGAAATTCAAAATGATGGGCGCAATCATTGATTGTCGTAATTGAGATTCATTTTTTATTTAAATTACTAGTTATAGAAATAAAATCGATTATGGTAATTGTTTGTACCCCCTAAAATTGATAGTCCAAACTTTAAAAGCTATATCTTCATCATTGTGAAAATAAATATGTCGTATTATGGGCGATTTTAATCTCAACCACTTATCGATTGAGCTTGGGATGAGTATATTAGTCCCAGCTTGGACCCAAATTATAAAATGTTGACTGCACCTGCAAGACTTTCATTCAATACTTCGAGGCTAGAGTAGGATCCACCGTAACACTTACCGCATAATGGGTTTGTGCACGTCGTTAGTGCATAAGGGAGGGATATTCCTATGGTGCCCATTCATTATATCACCACTTTCCCAAATGAATTTTTGCACTAAATCCACCCACAATGTTAGCAGATTCAAAGACTCAATTAAGAAATAAAACTGAAAAAACTGTTCATTAAGAAATGAGGGTCAAACCATTGATTTTATTTTGCGTCAAAAGGTGGCGAAAAAGACACTATTTTGTTTCTTTCTCTGCATTTTTCTTTCTACGGCAACTGTAATCACCTAGAACTTTTGCTGATTGCATTTAATTGGTGAAGGATGACTATATTTAACATATTAAGCACACATAGAAATGTCTTGTGTCATTTTATATTTTTTTAGGTTTACTTGTATATTTACCATAGGTTCTACAGTAACCGCTATAAATACGATGTATAAAAATATTAATTACACCAATGGGCCTACCATACTTTCCAAGAATTTTTTGATTATTATTTACTTTGTTTATGTCACTAGGTGGATGCATTAGGAAAATCAGAATCACAGTAACTCTATTTAAGATTTTTATTTTGTCATGGGCACTTCGTTTAGTGCATAGGGGGGGGGCGTCCTAGGGGACCCATGCTAATTACGCAAAAACGGCGCGATGGATTTGAATTTTTTTTGCCACCAATGCAAGCGCAACTAAAAGTTAGACAATAAAAAAATATAAAACCAAATATATGCAGCGTTAAAAACGCCGGCCGAAAAAACAAAAATGGGTCCCTAGGAACCCCCCTTATGCAGTTACGTGTTAATCGCATTTCAATGGTAATATGGGCCTGATAATAGTTTTACCCAAAAAAATAATTATTAAAGGGCCACAATGGCCAAAAAATATCAGACATAATGGAAATAGACCATTACTGAAATCA
Source organism: Ophioderma brevispina (assembly GCA_023653785.1). Lineage (NCBI taxonomy): Eukaryota > Metazoa > Echinodermata > Ophiuroidea > Amphilepidida > Ophiodermatidae > Ophioderma > Ophioderma brevispina. The sequence goes on from JAMKCH010022121.1 coordinate 1,799, forward strand.
TTCCACACATTTGAAAACAATGTGGGTGTTTACATTCCGTAAAAACAGTAAATAAAAACAGCAATAGTTGTGGAAGTCGGTGGCAATTCTGCCACGGAAAATCAATGTGTTGACATCCTGCCAGAATTTAGAGTGTATCTAGCATGTTTTGTGACACAATTCAAAAGAATTCAGACCGGGATTCGACATTGTACTTCAGGCTTGTATTAAGATATTGATTGACAAGTGAAAGGGGATTAGCAGTGATTGCACATATACAATAGCAAGGGTCTGTAAGCTGATGACTGACATGTTCAAGTTTAATAAAATGCTAACAATTCAAAAATCAGAAATGCATTAAAAAAAAAAAAAAAAAAAAAAATTTTCCTTTTTTTTTACAAATAAACACCCAATGTTGTTAAAATTTGTGGCAGTGATTTGTGACGTAATGGTCTAATTATGTCTGAATATGTTTTGGCCATTGTGGCTCTTTAAATCAATAATCTAAATTAGCCTTATTTCAATATTCATATTTCTATTATAATTCAGTAAGTGTTTTGAATAAGTTTTGAATTCATTATGTGCTTAATGTTGGATAAAATCGATATGAATATGAAGCTAAACAAAGATGTTGGTGTAGGTGTAGTCGTAATGAAAAGTACGATATAATGTTTTGGGGTCATAGAAAAATATAACTATAAAAAAAAGAATACGAAAATGCTTTGCTTCTTCGATCTCAATTTCATGATATTTAACCTCATTATGTTTTTCAGTAATCTGCAAAGAAAATGGCCGAGCAGGTAGAACCGATTGACGAACAATTGAGCGGGATTACCAGACATCGGGGGGGGGGGGGGGGACTTTTTCAGCCACTAGCTCGTCTAATCGGATCCCATAACCTGTCTAGTATGGACCGAAACGGATTAGTATGGATAGCGCTTTTTTGCAGAAGTCTTTACTACAACAAATATCCCATCCTGTGTACCCGGAATCCGCGGTGTTTCGAAAAGTGGGACGCATGTCATTCATGGTCGCTGTGACAAGTGGAGTTGATCGCAGGAAAGATTAAGCGAGTAGCACCGCTCCGATTCTCGAATCCATACAGTCATGGCATGGAACGTCGATACATGCAACAAACGGAGGCATGAGGAAAATACTAAATCAGCAAACTGCCAGGAAACGTAAGAATTCGGAAAGAAATTGCGGATCAATTATTTGGCAAAAAACATGCATGTTAATTCAAGTTGGAGGGAAACGTATCGTCTTACAACAATTGAGATACCACTACAAAACAAAGAAATCTTGCACAGCACTTTAACTCGCTCGTGCAATCAGCGTCAAGAAGTTGGTTGTACGCCATTGCGAAGTCTCGACCAGGAGAACACAACAAAGAGCAGAAATCACCATCTGAAGATGATTCTTTTGTTGATCAGAGTAAAATTGCTCGAAGCTCCAAACAACTCACAGAAGAAAGCAGGTTCCGGAAAAGCTTTTGCACAAGTTGGACGACAAATTACCTCGGAACTTGCGCCGTGGGGTTTTCAACAAATGAAAGGAGGTGGTAGATTGGACACTCCCAACACTCAAAGTATCACTATTACATACCGAAAATGCTCTGAAACAACAAACGAACCACAGCTTGTGTACATCTATTGTAATGTTTTCCAGCAGCAATGAACCGAGTTTAGAAGAAGGGGAAACATGGTTGACTCCAACTGTAGATGTGTCCTCAGGCCTTACATTCGCTAAAGATGTATTCTTATTCAAACAACACACTGCCACGGCTCTGTAAGAGTGGAAGGTGACCGCTCACCGCGGAGAAGAAACAATCCCTTGGAATGGAGAGAACTTAAGGACGGCAAAGATACTATCATATTTGTTGGCGAACGAACGGAAAGTTACACTTGCTATCGACCATTTTTCACCGTACAAGCTTTCTGGTAGATCTTCAGACGGGAACAATGCATGACAAAGTGGTGAAAACGGCTTTATTTGCTTGACAATTAATGAAACGACTGGCGATGAGGGCCGGCTTCTTTCGTTCCACATCAGACTATGCAACTTTCAAGACTGGAAAGTAAGTTGTATGAAATTATTTCATTTGTACTTAATATTTTCTGACTTTACATTATTCAGTACTTATGTATCTATTGTGAATAGTTTATGGATTTATTTAATCAGAACTAATGTGGTGTTTTAAATTGATAGCGTCTGCTATGTGAGGAGGGAGTCAGAGAAGAAGATGAGAAGACTATATCTGCCGTGTCTATCCCCCGTAGCTGAAATGGAGTAGGATGTTATTGTAAGTCTTCCCACAAGCCATAAACCCTGCTTGGCATGTGAAAAATGAAGAGAATGTACGTTGGAGGTATATCTTAACTGCCAATAGCTAAACAATGTCTTATAACTGATTTTGGAGCAAACTGCCTTGGTCATTTTCAGCATAGTGAAAATTTACTCTTTCAAACATGAAATATTTTAAGAAAATACTTATTGATAATAACAATGGAATTTATTAGCGGTTAAAAACGCGCCTTTTTTACATAAGTAGACAAAGCGCTGTTTCCTATTATTAACAAGACGGCCGCAGCCGTCTGTTCTGTTTTTTTTGATGCGTTCTTTTCTTTCTTTCTTCTTTCTTCTTCTTCTTCTGCAACATTTGGTCTAGGCTCGTCATGTTTTGACGTATTCTGAACAGACTTATACCAAATGCCTCGCTGCGTCGTCCGATTCATATCCTATGACTTTGACCTCTGTATTACCTTTGACCTGACCACAGGCATCAAATATGTAATTAAATTGCCAAAAATAATCGTTCTTCTACAGGATATGCCCATATCATCTAAACTTTTTCAGACGAACCACTGACCATACTTTCATACAGGGTGCTCAGGGATATGGGGTAAAGGTCATTAAGGGGGTTCAATTTCCGTCTGAACCAAAATATGTCTTTAATTGGCAAAAATATCTTCTTCTACACAGGATTATGCCGATATCCACTACACTTGTTCCCACATGAACCACTGACCCATGCTACTTATAGGGTGTTCAGGAAATAAAGGAGTCCAATGTCATTAAGGGGTCACTTCCGGTCAAAAACAAAAAATATTTAAAAAATTTTCAAAATTTTTATCTTAAAATATAAACATAGCATAGTGCATCACCTTCAAGATGCATGTATGTTGCCAATGTTTTGTAAGGTATTTTTAATTTTGGGGGTCAAATGGCATCTACAGGTAATTTCCGGTTGGAGCCAATAATTTAAAGAATTTTACTGCAGAACTAAGCAATGCAGATTTTTTTTATTTAAACTGGAACAATGTATTTTGGCTGTGTAATATGAGTTTTTTTTTAATATTGTGATCAAAGGTCATTAAAAGGCCGTCAAATGTTCAAATGGTGTAAAAAATGCTAACAAAAACCAAATTGGCTATTTATCAGCCTATAGAGCACAGATAAGCCCGATATTGCTTACAAGTGATGTAACATTAATAGTAGTGTAGGTCTATGATAGTATTGACCACCCAAAGGCAAAAGAGTCGAGGTAAAAGGTGTCAGAAATTTACAAACAATCTCCGATTGAGCTGACACTTGTCAGGAATAATCCCGTGTACAAGCATAAATCAAAACAAGTACAGTTGGACCCATCCGTACCCCAGAGGTCCATTTAGGGTTAAAAGGTCCAATTCCCTTGACCATGCTTGATTATTGAGTTTTGAAACCTCAAAAATAATTATCTTGTAACGGTTTTAACACATAAAAAATACCAATTAAACGACAATCTGTGACTCATTGTCACGTTATGAGGCAGGGGCTCAAAGGTCATTTCAGATTAATCCAGGGCCGTCCTTGTTCGTCCATTCTACTTCCTGGCAGTTCTTTCTTTATTTCTTTCTTGGCACATTTCCACTGCGTCTAGCTCAGTCATGGTTGACGTATTGTGACTAGACTTACATCACATGACCGCTGACTTGGACAAACCATTTTTGTCATATGACATTGACCCCTGTCTACTTTGACCTTGCCACAGGGCGTCAAATATGTAATTTAATGTTACAACTTATCTTCTTCTACAGGATTACGCGCCGATATCACCAAACTGGTTCAGAGGAACCAGCACTGACTCCTTGCTTCATATAGGGTGTTCAGGGCTAAGGAGGCCAAATGTCATTAAGGGGTCATTTCCCCGGTTTTGAAACCCAAAAATGTGAAAAATATTCAAAATCGCTGTCCTTAAAATTACGTAACAGAGTGACTACATGAGAAGCACATGATTGTTACCTTACCAGGCAAGTCCTTCGGTTGTCCACATTTTAGGATCGAAGGTATTAAGGGGTCAGACTTCCGGTCAAAAACCAAAAATATTCAAAAATATTTCAAATGTTAATCTCAAAACCCAACTATACAGTGACTTAATTTCAGATTTGCCTTCAGTTACCTGTTAGCAAAGTATTTTTTATATTTTGGGAGGTCCCAAGGTCATTTAAGGTCATTTCCGGTTTTAAGGGCAAATAATTTCAAGAATTTTTATCTCCAGAACTAAGCATAGTAGAATTTTTCGTTTGCATGTAACCCCTGCAATTTTTGTTGTGTACATGAGGTTTTTTTATAACCGTGGATCAAAGGTCAATAAGGGGGTCAACAGGTCAATTTGCCAAAAATGCTAAAAAAAGAAGGACCAAATTGGATTTATCTCAGCTATAGAGGACAAGATAAAGCCCTTTATTAATACAGTGAGTAACATTATAGGACAAGAGGTCTATGATAGTCTCGACCCAAAGTCAAAGTTCAAGGTCCAAGGTCAAAATTTACAAACAAGCTCCGATTGAACTGAAATTGTCAGGCTAATCCTTGTGGCATCACAAAACACGAACAAGTACAGTTGACCATCCGTGACCAGGGGTCACCTTATAGGGGTCAAAAGGTCAAACCCTGACAGCTTGGGATTGAGTGAAACTCAATTAATATTGATCTTGTTAAGTGTTAAAACGTAAAAATACATTGAATGACATTTGTGGACATATGGTGAAGTTACAGGGCAAAGGTCAAGTCACCTCAAGGGGTCATTAAGGGGGATCACATCATTCCCAATACGGCCGTCTTGTAATTAGATCTGTCCCCAGGTCTTGTTATTATTACGCTGCTATCAGGAAATCGGTCCCCGTTATTCGCTTCACCTAGGCAGTCCGAAATTTTATGAATTTATCATACGGAGTCCGAAATTTTACTGAACATTATCATACGGAGTCCGAAATTTTACTGAGAATTTTAACCCAAGCCGTTATTTAACAGAAAAGTAATAACTAAGTAAATAAATATATATAAAATAAATAAATTATCCTAACTTGCTGCTAGCATAGCATCCACAACTTATCGATACATTTTGTTTTTTAGCCGTATAACTTCGATGATGTTTGGTCCGGTTATCAAACATGCATTGGAATCAGGAGAGCTGTCCGTTCCTATCCAAATGAAGACTACCAATGTAATGTCCCAATGATCCATTGGATGGACAAGGAGAGTTTGATCTCTGCAGGTAGAAGTGAGTCAGATGAATGATATGGTAGGAGAATTGACTGCAAAAGTGACCAGCCAATTTAGAAATAAACACCAGGAGAATCCGTTTCCTAGGGGGGGGGAGGATACTTTCTTTGTAATTCATCTTTCCTGTCATAAAACGAAGTTTCTTACGTTCGTTACAACTATTGTAGTCACATTGTATTAGGCGTCCGTTCTCCAGGCATCATATACTGAAGGGGGCCATTTCGATTACTTATTTATGAACCATTTATAATTTTGTTTGCTTCAGACACCTGAGGAGATCTGTCAAGAGATGGAAGATCGGTTTTTGGCCCAGCAGTCAGATCTGAATCCAAGCCATCGTAGTCTTCACTACCTAAGCGACTCTCGTTATCGCAGAATTTGCAGTGCATTAGATGGCGCCAACAATATCCAGAGTGGGTGGAATTCGTTGCTGCTTTCATAGGCATTAATGACATACTAATTCGAGATTCGATTGAAACACGAGCGCGCTGTCAGCACGTATTCCCTACGCTATAGTACTGGACCTTTCTTCAGTGATAGCCACGATATGGATATTTTGGACACCTTAAGAATGTTGAGTAACATTTTCTTGGATGTTAACAATAACCTGGCAAAGGCTACGGTGGACGAGGAAATCAATGAAAGATACGCCCATGTCTCAGGTTCTCATGATGCATTCACAACTGAAGATCAAAGCGATAGCGGTGCGTGTGCAATTCTGGACGATCAACTAAATAATAATCATCCAGAAACGAGTAAGACAAACGCTGTAGGCAAGGCAAAACATAAGCGTTCAAAATGGCTGTCGAGTTTCAAAGGATTCATCTCAAAAACATTTCGGTTAGAGGGTACAGATATACCAGCAAAGAACGATAAGGTGGCGGTTGCATCTGTAAATTCATCTTCAGAGGCCAGCTACCAGAAAGGTCGCAGTGACACATCTGTTGTTTCATCGACCGCCATTTCTGAAGCAGACGTCCTTGCCAGCAGTGATTCTAACGGTCAGTTGCTGAAACCTATACAACGACAAACAACAGATGATAGCGGAGTGTTTTCACAGCGAGGCTCTAGTATAAACAGTAGCAGCAGTTTCCTTCAGTAAAATGGATAGTACTTGAATAAGGAAGCGACCATTACCACAGTGTAATGGGGATTTGATGAGGATTAACGTATTCCTTTTGAATAGACGTATGGGGACCTGAATCTTTTTTTCTCAGAATATAGGATGAACTATAAAGTAAAAACTGGAAGTATCAAGTGTCGAGTATCAAGTTGTTGGTATCAATACAAAAGAAAGGCCAGATTAAATGATAAGATTGTATTTTGCTAATGAAAGATTACTTGCTGATGTCGGTCTTTGAAAGCCGTGTCAACGTGTCTTACCAAAATCCCGATCATGGATAACATGATGTTTATCATTATATTTGACAGAAAAAATGTGTACTAAATTCGTCCCATGGACAGTGTGTGTTTTAATTTTGTGGTCGATCACATTTGGAAAACGTTTTTTTCGTAACATCAAAAACAAACATTTCCTGGACCTTAAATTTAATTGGACTCGTTCTTCCACTTAAGATAACGGCATCGCCTTGGTTTCAATTCGTCGTAAAGAGAGTACCGGTTCCCAAAATAATACCTTTATTCTCTAAGTTCAAACCAAATCTAAAATGTGGCAGCCATTGCAAATGAGCCTTGGTTGCACTGAGTTCTACATTAGCGACGCTATCAGATTCACGAAAATCTCGTCCATCCACTTTACTCCATCAAAATTGAGATTTTGGTATCGGAAGAAAGTTCACATTTCTCATTACCCTAGTGAAATTTAAGGTCCAGGAAATGTTTCCTGCTCACGTTATGAACAAAACATTTCCAAATGTGGTTACATTAATTAACACACACTGTCTTGTGGCCAATTTAGTACACGTTTGCTTCTACTCTCCGAATGACCGGACCGATTTAACTCAAACTGTGGTGTTTTTGGTGATATGCTTCCATGTGAGGGACGAAACACCTTATAAACAAACTGGACCATGATCGAGTCATCCGTAACTTTAACTTGTTGCAAACCACATTTTTTTTCCATAATTTTTTTAATGGATTTGTGGGCAATTGTTTTGCAACGTTTTTAAGAGGAATTAAATTCAAACGTCGGTCATTCCACAAACCTAGTGTGAAGACTCCCTGAGGAATTCATGCCTGATGGAATAAAGCCCTATAGGCCCTGATACGTTCGTGATTTAACGATATTTCGTCTCCGCGCTGGGGATCACTTACTTCCTATCGATCTAAAATTTTAAATAATATTATGTAAACCAGGAAAAGCTGTATCCCCAAATGAAAAGAGTGCACATTATTTAGAAAAATGAATAAAATGTCAACTAAATTTACTCCCAGCATGTCGGGACAAATATGTACACGAAACTCAAGCGAACAATAAAGCTAGTAAATGATATTTCAACAATCAACCAAAACTCTTAATCTCTTCTCAACAGGGTTGCAGGTCCAACACTGTGGAAAGGATTCAAGTATATCAGGTGATGACTTCCCCGTATTGAGCTCTAGTATCTGTTCATACTTAAAGGGCAACATACTCACCTCGCTCATGATTTTAAAAATGTAGGTCGCTGAATTGAGTACCATTGCCTTTCTTGGTTAAAGAATAGAGATAGGGTTTTAAAGGACAATAACTTGCGGATTTTCCTTCATGAATTTGGTCCCTTTAATTTCTTTTCGAAAAAAATATTAAATCAATGGTCAAAGTTAATTGAGCACACAGTAGAATCTCAAGATTTCTTTACGCGAAACGAGGAATGAACTCGCGCCAATGCAGCAAGGACATTAACATTCGAAATCTGTTCACGCGTGCACAATAACAATGGCCAGATGTTAAAAGAATAGGGTGAAGTGTGTTCCGGGCCGGGATTGAGTATCAGTAGCCCCATTGTTCGCTCGAGTATGTGGGTTATGTAATTATCCATGGGTCATATGAGTGATTATAGAAATAAATGAGTTGACATTTTATTCATTTTATACAGTAATGGCAGCACCTTTTCATGTGGGGACAAAGGTTCCTGGTTAAAATATATTGTTTTAATTTAGTGAAGGAAAAAGTAATCCCCAGGTTTGGACCACGAATTTTAATTAAAGGCCAAAATTGTATAATGTACCATAGCCTATATATATTCATTGAAGTCTTGACAACTAGACTATATAGTTCTGTGTAATATTACGCGGGGAAAAAACACAAACGGGGAGGAATAACGCAAACTTCTGCTGCAAGTGGGTTGTATAGAGTAGCATTTTATTAATTTAGAGAATAAAATGAAAAAAAAATAATGAATGATTGGAAATCCGGACTCAGTTTTGGTAATAAAAATTGTTCTTTTTTCACTGTTGTTTTATCTTTATACCTAAAAAGCATTGCAAAGAACATTATGACATTCCTGTTCAAACGGAGGTAAAGCCATTCGGTTCGGTACCCATTGTAATTAATGTTATTGAAATATATCATCTAAAGTGGTCGTTTAAAAAAAAAACCATCGTCCTATCAGGTTGCCATTTAAAATATAATTGTCAATATGACATTTTTACCTACTTTCGTGCAAAAACAAAACATCTCACCGGGGTAGATAATCAGGTGATCCCAAAGTGATGGGATAGTGGGATGATGGCAACCCCCCTCCCCGGGAGAGAATACCAGCCCTAAACGACACCTAGATTTTGGTATTAAATATATAGAGTTCTTCTCATTTTTCCATTGATCCACGCAAAATGAGTACCAACAATGCCTAGAATTACGTTAGAATAACGTCATAAAGTTTTGCACGTCATCAAACGGTCAATTTCCATAGTCCCCGTGTAGAATAGGGGAAATTCATTTTTTTCACACACACAACACACACACAGACACACAACACACACACACACACACACCACACACACACAAATCGGAAACTTTAACGGAATAACACATGTTGTTTTCTTCTCGTGAACAGATCGTAAAGGCATGACCTCACAGCATTGACGAGCTATTTTGTCATTAATTCGGAGCATGGACACTGGCCACTTGAAATGATTAATTGATTATACACCTATTTATTTTTTCTGTATCTTTTGCCAAGTGTGTGTTAAAAAAATAAAATATTGAATTGACAATGTTATATTTCCAAGGATCTTTGTTTGAAGCTATCAGTGATTTGAAAAATCTTTGAAATTGCAGGAATAGCTTCAAAGTGAGTCTGTAGAATTCTCATAAGTTCCTTTTCCAGCTGTAGAATTGAAAGAAAAGAGAAAAGGTAGTGTTTCCAGATCCTATCTTCTCTCCCATTCATTACTGTTGTATAAGTGTCCCGTTCGGACAGTAATGACAAAATCTCCGATTCTGTCCTTATAGGTGGCTTCTGGTCCGATCATTTGCAGGGTATGTTTAGGATACCTTGTACTTGTTTCGTACATGCTGAAATCTGATTTTTGATGATTTTTTCCGATTTGCTGATTTAGCAAATCACTGATAGTATCTTTAAATATTAGCTCCATTGTTCGCATTGAGGCACGGTATCCATTGGTCACTGACATCTGGAACTAAATTACGGTGAACATTTTATCATTTTTCTAATGGTCACTCCTTTCATATGGGGATAAAGCTTTTCCTGGTTAACATCACCATTTTTGAAAATTTTAGCGAAGGGAAGTAATTATCCTCAGTTCTGTACACTGAGAGCATGGTTAAAACCCCTTCCTTTCCTCCCGGCTATAAACGAGAACAGTGTTAGGGTAGTCACTTGCACTTGAACCTCTTTTTTCTCTTTTTTCTTCCTCCTTCTTTTGCTTTTTCATTCTTCAGCGTCTTCTTTTTCTCTAATTCTCATACTTCCTGTTTCTTCTTCTACTCTAAACCAACCTTTTCTAACACTTCTTCTATACTTCTATTTCTTCTTCTAAGATAGCTTTACTTAAAAAAGTTCTAACTGTAAATCTTGTGATTTGTAGATGATGTATGAAAATAATTGCCACCTTTGAATATACGGTAAAATCTTATTTACTAATGATTGAGGCACATGCGGACCATAGTTACGCGTCAAAGGTTGTGAGTTCGAGCCCCACGTGGCCAATGTGTTTCGCCCTTGAGTACGGCGTTTTACCGCAATTACTCCTCTCAACCTAGATGTATAATTGGTCAAACGGCATTATTGGGAGGCACTGCTCGCGGTAGAGGATGTGTAGCGATTCCCCTACAGGCCACTTATATGGTGGATTCTGGCCAATCCCTTCGCCAAGAGAGTGGGTATTCCCTTCCTGTGTACATATATGTCCCGTCCCTTTTACCTTAACTATGATTACTGTCTAAAATGAACCGTTCATTAAATATGCTTGTTTTACACTTAGTGATTGTGCTGTGTGTTTTATGGTGTCTTCTTTCACATAGCAGTTTGTCTCAAGTCCTAATGCTTGGCTAATTTCATTTACCCAGGCTTTCTTACTTACAAAACTTCTCCCAATATTTGCCCAATGAACTCTTTTGGATTAAACTTCCATTGTGACTGTACTCTACCAACGATAATACAATATTACTTGAACCAAACTAACAAAGTATTACATGTCCTCAAAAACGAACACTTAGTGCCAGAGTCGCCCATAAGTCTGGACAAAAACACATGGCTACATGTTCTCCATTGCAATGCACATAGGACTGTCAGTTAATGTTACAAGAACAAAAATTCACAATGATGGAACCAACAGTTTTCAAGATACGACCCCAACATCAAATCACCCCATGACCCTTTACAAAAAATGAGGAGCCGGTAACGACAAGAGTGGCACTGAAGAACAGAATTGTAAATACAATTTTGATTGTAATCAATATTTGTCTAATTTTCTTGCAGAACAACTTCTACTTGATCAAATAACTGATTTACATAATTATTATTAAACTGGTAATGATAGGGATTAATTTATTGGTGATAAAATGCATTTTAAGACGGTATGAGATGAAACCATGACTATTAAATCATCGTCAAAATCCACGTTACATAAAATTGTAAATGCGTTGGACTACAACATGATTACATTCTGAACTTTATGAAAGTAAAACATGTTTTCAACACAAAACTCAATATTAACAATATAATTAGGCCCATATTGATTCGGTCATTCCATTTGGGGTTAAGATAACTCTTTGTGTGGTGTCACAAAACGATGATGAGTGATTAGCTCTGATTTGGACAATAGGTGTCTGTTGATCAAACACATCCCAAAATGGGCACAATGTTTACAATATTAATCACACTTTTAATGTGTAAATTCTGGACAATAAGGCTCAAATTTATCTCAATTCAATTTCCGAAGACGAGCCCCCAATTCCTGTTATGACGTCTCGTGGACGTCAAAGGTCAGAAATACCCTTTGAACAAAAACAAATGAGCCTTGCACACAAATGATATAAATTTTATATAGTAACACAGTTTTAATGATTTTAATCAGATTGGTTCAAGAATTTGATATGTCCAAAATCACGCAATGATTTATATCATAAGATACTTAATATTTCAAGTTCTCTAATGTCCAGAGTTAAAAGAAGAGTTGTAGTTCAACGATTTGTCCTCACAACGAAGACTTCAGAATGACAGCGTACAAGTTCACATAAAATCCATGGTATATTCCATGTGAATCTTCTCAGTCCTGAAGGTAACCTTTGTCCAGCAGTTAAAGACGACAGGGTTTCCCTCGACGACACTAATATTCTGCAATACAATACAGATATTCTACCACCATCAGTCTGCCGCTAATGTCCTCATTTAGAACCACAAACTGGAATCCCTTTTTGATTTCATAAACTGAATCTCACTTGGCTTAAAAGACGACAGAAAACAGTTCAGCTATCAAGCTCCGGTGGCAACCATCATATAATAAATCCTGGCACTATGTAATGCACAAATCTACCATTATTGCAGATTAAAACTAGCTATGACTATATTACATAGCACCTGGCTACTACTGCTGGCCTGACTCTTTCTAGTGAGGCACTATTTATCTCCACGGCTAGATTTCCCCAATATATCTTCGAATAATAATCATTACAGCATTATCGTGCATAAACATAACCTTACACTGACCAATCAGATTCCATTAATTACATCATTCTGCATTTTACTAAATAACATCTGGGGAAACACCAAATTTGGCCAATATGTTTGATCTCAATGCATACAACAAGGGGATCATTTTCTAATTATTGAGCCCTTTTGGAAGCCCTTATCACTTGCCCAATATATCTAGTTGTAAACAAACCAGGTGCAATCTCAACAAGCACTATTCCATATTTCCTATTTATAGTACCAAAGCACCTTTCCCGTGAGAAAATTCTTTTCCAAGCAAAATGAGTAATAAAATAATACAAAATAATACTTTAATCCAAAAGAGGCTAATTATACATTGTTGTGACTTGGACACACTCTGTTAAAACCTTGTCACAGTCAAAGATGTGCTAAATAGAGTGACAATTTTTGACAAAGTTGTAACTGACAGTTAGAACTTTGTAACACTGAATTTCCTTCTTTTAGTGACAAGGTTCTATCTGCACAAAATAGTTTATATTTTTTTAAAGGTGCTGGTTCAGATCGGTTTGGGGACCCCTGACTTATCCGGAATTACTATCGATTTTATATCAGATAAAAGACCGTATTCTTCATATTATCGCTTTGAAATTCTGCCTCCAAATCAATTTCTTTACCAGGATAAAAACAAAGAACTGCCGTTTTAATCGTTAACCATCAATATTAGCACCGCAGTCGTAATGTGGGCGTCGTAATGTGGATTATCGCTTCTACCACCAAAACAGCAAGTTTCAGCACTTGTCATAGCAAGCTGAGAATCTAAACAAGTACAGTTAAAGGTGCTTGTTCCATTTTATGTGTATTGTGTTCTATGCTTGATATGCGAGCCTGGCACTTGCACATACGCCCCATCAAGTACTCTTGCGGTTTTGATGGTAAAAACAATAATACATATTGCAAAGCCCTATTCAATACTGTGCTAATATTGATTGTTAACCGTTAAAACGGCGATTTTTTATTTATATCCTAGAAATGGAATGGATTTGAGGGTTCAAATTTCAGGATGACAATGAGAAAAATAGGACCTTTCATTTGATATCAAAATCGATACTACTACCTTTTAGGTGATGTGTTGATTAATTTTTGGCATATCTTCTACACTCGATGCAATAAAAATGCACAAGACACACAGTGGCTAAATACCACTTTCAAATTCGTGGGATCTTTAAACGTCTATATCTCAAAATTTACCAAAATATCATTTAGAATCATGTAATTCTTAGAAAGTAGAAAGTACTGTAATAAAATTGCTTACAAAAATTAAACGAAAAATTCACACAACTCTAGTCACATTTAAACTTTTTTGAAGGTCATTTATTTACAAACCGCATTCACGGTATTTTGTTTGTTCATGCAACGTAGAAATACAAGAAAGGTTGCAACATGATGTCCAATAAAGTAGACAAACGAGGTCATTTTAGACTATGGGGCATGTCCTTCTATGCTGTTGTTTTGTTGTCCCCATCGAGGGGCTAGGAGGAAACGAAATGTCAATTCATAATAAATTATTAAAATCATAAAACCGTCTGTTCCCGCAAATAAAACTGGCACATTTTCTTGAAAATGAATAAAAAGTAACTTAAAGTTATTTTCCCCAAAATCAGTGACCAATGTATACGCTAGACTTCAGCAAACAAAGGAGCTAAAGATATTCAATTACCTGCCCGGTATGCGGTGGAGAAAAACACTTCATCTGGGAGTGCAGGACTATTGTTATATTGTCCTCGTCGGCGGTTGCAAAATTCAGGTTTCCCACTTCGAGTTAGAACAAAGAAATTTTTTAATGACGTAATCACAAAATACTTATATCATTCCAAATAAATGAATCTTGAACTTCTATAGTGCATGTTCATTAACTTTGACCATATCTTTTATCATTGATTCAAAAAGGAAAAGACTTAAAAAACATCATGACAGAATGTTACTGGGTAGCTTTTGACTAACAACTTGTGCAGATTAAAACCCTTAACTTATGGGGGGGGGGGTGGTTAACTTCATTTCTATTTTCATTTACGCCTGTTCAGAAGACAACTTCTTGTATCACGACCCTTTATAATGTAAACTGTTTATTTAATTTTGTGAAAGAGCGGGTGTTTTGTTATCGCCACCCGAATCGTTGGAGGTGATAACACTTGCTGTACCCAATAGATCGCATACCGGTGTCATAAACACAGTTCCGCGTGACTGAGTGTCTACCACACCGCATCCTCGGCATTGTATTCCTCCATTGAGTGCTTACCGCATCACTTGTAACCCAAAAATGGCCTCGTCTAAAGGTCCCGGTTTATTCCGACATGTTGACATGGTAGCTATGTCACTCTCTCGTAGGGGACACTCAATTTTTTCTTTACACATACCGGGCTCATTGTAATATCGTTAGCTCATGGTTTGCTGAAGTCTATGCATATCCATTGGTCCACTGCATTGGAAAAGGAAATTGGAGGTGACATTTTTCATGTAGTAGACATCAATACTCTAATCTATTGGTCAGAACAGTTTTCCTGAGTTAATGATATTTTCCCGTATTACCCTAATCAAACGGGTAATATGAAGCCTATTACCCCGTTTAACAATTGAACTCTTGTACACAACAACATACAGCTTTGAATGTCTTATATATACACACTAAGTTGTTGAATGCGTGTCTGCGTAAGGACTCCACTTAGCAGTGACGGTGTCCCAGGAGGGGGTAGAACACAACCTGCTCGATTTGAGCATTGGGGGATTTCAAACGGTAATTTGTGAACTCGGCGTTACTACAACAGTTTGATGCCGTTTGAATCCTATGTCCTGTTAGGTTTGGCATTTCCTACCCCCCCTGCGTGCCCTGTCAACACAGAAAAATCATAATGTTGCAGACGACATATCGTCATGGCGGCTCGCGGGTGCGAACGATTTGTTTTCTCACTCCAAGATGAGATTCAACCAAAATTGAGAGAGCATTCCAGGAATACAAAAAGAGCAACGCAAAGGCTGGTAGAACATTCCGAGCTTTTCTGCTGACTCGTGATGGCGATAGCGCCGTATTTTGAGAATGTTTGATGTTTGGCAATTCCGGATTCAAGATTAGCCAGATTCTTGTAGGAGCACTTACAAAACCAAAGGCACGAAATACACATCAAGCTCTTTGGAAAATCGGCGACAACGGCCTGCTCGCGTTATTTGTGATCTCACCATCACAATAAGCTTATGACATCGTGAATTTAGGGGAATCACACTAGGCTTTTAGATGTGCACTTAGAGAACGGAAAAGAGGAAGGAAAGATCGGTCAATCATCATCCTGAGATAGCAACAGTAGATTTACTTTACATAAACTCCAATCACAGTTCACAACTACCGTCCGGCGAATCTCCAGGAAAAGTCAATTTGATATCCGCTATTATTTCTGCAGACGAGGTTCCGAGAATATGCACAAGATGACAAAGTCCCATTTTGAAACAGTGAGAAAGAACCCTGCAACTGCATGGGAAAGGTATGTGTGTCAAGTTGTAGACGAGCTAAAACAAGAATCAAATAAAGAGAATTGTAAAGAGCTACAGCGGATATATGCCAGAAAGACGAGGAGAAAGACCTGCCCTCGTTGAATCTTTTTCATTGATTATCTTCAAACATCTTCACCCAAATGTGACTCACTTGGGCTAGGTAGGCCAAAAGCTTACCCCTGGTCTGATGAATATATTGGTACTACCACCCCTGCGGTAGGTGCTGCACTTCTGGGGAAGTTTATGAGGAGCTTAGTGGTCAAGTATAATTGATCTAGAGTCCTATCTACACAAACCTCACAGTATTCGCGTTACATGAGCGGGCATGGTTGACGCGTAGCAAATCACGCTTCACGAATCAAGGAAGTCACTGGTCATAAAAGCGTGAGCAGCCTAGCGATATATCAACGGGTGTCGATGAATAAAAGATTCAAAATGGTAAGAGTCTTGGCAATAAAAGTTTGGGCATCGCACATTCTTCTAACCAGCACTAAAGGCCTAGCCTACTACTATCACGGCACCTCAAGCTCAACCTACCATGACTACTATGCCTCTGTCTTCACAAGAAATGTCTGATATCGAGGCACTACTTTACCTACTCTGCCCCCATAAATTGGTTTTTCTCTCACCGCAACCTTTCTCAACTGAAAACCATCGTTATCACATCAGGAAAGATCGCCTGAAAGATCTGCTCTAGGCCTACAGCCATTGACTTCAAAACTTGAGTCCATATCTCTTCGCATCTTGAAATGGACCCGAATGTGAGTCCAATCAACACAATCTGTACCAAAGCTCAGTCTCTAGTCAATGACGACCGTCCATCGCCAGTTGCTGCAGCTACTCGGCATGTGTCCCCGCCTAGACAAAGGCCCACCCTATTTTTGCAGGCTGTACAATTCCCCAATGTCAACTGTGAATTACATCCTCATCTAATTTGTACCAAATGAGTACCAAAATGTAAAATGTTAACTTTTGGATTTTTTTTATTTTTTTTATTTTTTGGATTTTTGACCATTGGATTGGCAGATTTTGAAACTTTTGAAATTTGTATAATAAACCATTTTGCCTTGGATTTTGACAAATTGATTTTGAGACTTTGCAATTTGAGACATGGCTATTGCAGTGGATTTACAGATTGGTAAGTACCATGGCATAGTGCCTACAATTTTATTTCTCATCTGGTGTCATTGTTACTAACATTATAACTTTTGTTATCCCATGTTTGTTCCACTCAATACGGAAGGATATTATGTTGGGTGCCGTAATCACAGTCGGGCCTTCGCCTCATGTGATACTTCCCACCCAACCACAGATGTCTTTCCGTATTGCGTGACAAACCTCAGTTTCAGTTTCAGTTTATTTCACACCACATCTTCGGAAACAATACAATATATAGCAATTACCAGTCATAATGAAAATATTCGATTATAATTGAATGATCAACATGTCAGATTGACGTGTGGCATATTATAACACATCTATACTATATACAAACACATATATATATATACATTACATATATATATATGGGGGGGGGGGTGGGGGTATATATATGAATACATATATATATGTATACATATACAGACATACACCACACATACATAGACAACATGACCTACATATACCCATACCAATACATATCCACACACATATACATATATATACATACATATAGATATATATACATATATATATATATAATTTATAATAGTGAAGGCAATATACTATCAATTTATTATATTACCTTGGTTAACATTCTAGTCAACTGTATTTGGCAGTTGAGAAACGTTAAAGACCGATTTTTTAATGACGTTTGTAGACCTTACTAGAACATTTATAATAAGGGAGGAAGATGGGTGGGCTAGGCCATTAAGATCATAAGATCTTTAAGGTTGACCCCGACCCAGTGGAGTGGAACTTTTTATAATCCAACAGGTACGAGAACAAGACCAGAAACGGGAAAAGACCAAGACCAGAATAGAAAAGGACATAACAAATACGACAAAATATTGAATTACGAGAAGTAATCTAATTGATGCAGATATCATAAGGGAAGACAGCAAGGTAAAGTAAAGGTAAAGATGCGTGATGTTTTGTGTTATCAGCAGTAACTGATTTAAACGTCATACGCAGACGAACTAGTGCCTAATAAACTATGAGCCGAAATTATATTGGATGTTACTCTAATTAGGGTTAAAGATCAAGATAAACAACAAAATAA
>JAMKCH010022122.1:0-20276 GCA_023653785.1 Ophioderma brevispina
TGCCTAATGCCCTACCCCCACAGTAGTTATAGGACACATTTATTATGATAACTAACCGGCAGTTTCCGAACAGCTGTTACATAACGTGTTGCATTTGACAGTGTATCACTTAAGTAATGCGTTTCCTAGTGTCAGCGTGCGTTGTCATAAACATAACATAACAAACCGGCATTTTTTTTATAGAGGTCTTTTCCGTGGTTGACAAAAGAGCTAAAAACAAAACGAAAAATGAGAATAAATAGAACATAAAACCTCGTCTACCTGAGCCATGTTTTGTAACAAAACTCCCGAAGGGGGGGACCACCCCCCCTGTGATTTTTTCGTTACTGAACGCCCCCGATTCCTGTAAATTTGGTACCAAAGGGAGTCTTAGAGTTTTTTCCTTTCCATTGGTACAAAATAAGTACTACATCCCCATTATGACGTCACCATTCATGACGTCATATGTTGAGGAAAAAGTACGAAAATAATGAAGATAGGAGTGGAAATTGTTATTCCGCAATTTTAGCGACTCAAAACACCCTTTTTTGATCGCTCTAAATTGATGTCATTATATAAAACTTAGTCATTTCCCACATATGTAGAGGTCAAAAACCGCATGAAAATCTGATTTCCTACCTTTTGGCGAAAATTGAATTTTTCACTGTGTGTGTATGGAAAATGGCGTCGTTGCTGCCATTGCGAAAACTTTATGCGTCACTGTGACGTTAATGCTGGCAGTTGGGACTTATTTTGGTCTAAATGGAAAGAGAGGACCCTAGCTATCTATTGGTACCAAATCAAGTTGTCTGTGATGTCTGTGTTGTGTTAGGCATGTTGGTACTTCTCTTCGGAGGGGGGGGGGGTGGTTACCACCCCCCCTATCATCATTGGGATTCACCCTGTATCTTACCATCACCTGGTGGATGTTTTGTTTTTGATTAAAAAATGAGCGAAACATCAGAACATGTCAATGACAATTACATTAAATAATTGGGAAAAACAGGGGGTTTTGAGCGTTTAGCAAAGCCGGGGAAAAAAACTGAAGGGGGGTGGTAACCACCCCCCCCCTTCGGTAGGACGAGGTGTTAACATCATAGGAAGAGTTGAAACAATTCGTTTGACCAGATTCTTGAAGTTCTCAACACTCGGAGCACTAGGTATGTTAGTGGGAAGTGTATTCCACAATTTCGGAGCAGCCCCGAAAAGGCGTCTCCCGCCACATTTCCTTGTCTTGGGAATCAAAAGATTCAGCCCCTGACCAGAGCAGGTGGTAACTGGAACCAAAGGCGTGGTCTGTTTACCACCAGACATCTTCAGTTTGGGGAGACGAGTCCATTAACATGTCAGAAAACAGCTACCATAGAAAAGGAAATGAAATCAATTGGATTCCATATAATGTTAAAAACACAGCAGGGCTTCTTAAGACCATCCTCTGCTTATATTAATCACTGCATGTGTTACGATGCCTAATTCATTTTACGATCATCGTGGTAATTGCCTGTAATTACTATGTCCAATGGGACTCAGCCGAACTTCCCTTGAAGGACAACCGTTGCATAGATGAATTAAGCCTGTAAGGCTGTATCGTGCTGTTCAGTGCAGCATTTATTTTGAATTCTGTTCAACTCCCCAGTCTTTCATGAAATGAGCTCTGTGATCTTAAACAGTTAAAAACACTGTGCACGTTTGCCTCCGTCGCCTACATTATTCAACACCGAGTTCATCGGATATAACTTTGGTCTGAAACATAGAATATTTTTGATAAGATTAGCCTTGAATTATTATTAGATAAATCATGCTACGTTAATAATAATGGGTGATATGGGTGAGATGAAGGGATACTCTTTTCAAACAATACTACAGTACCTTAAATAATAAGACTATTCCTAATAGCAATAAAATTTAAATTTGTATTCAAAAAGATTAATGTGAATGCAAAATTACTAAGTACGTAAGATTTTGTGTGACAGCTGATAGGGAAAACTAATAAAAATAATCAAAATTGAATTTGGGGTAATCACCAAAATAATTTGAAAGAAATATAAATTACACATTTAATCAGAGATATTTTATTCATTATAATCTTGATTGGTCTTTTTGTCTTTTTTTGCGTCTTATTTCGATTCATAAAGTAATTGTAAAGTTAAACAGCAGAGTGCCTAAAACATAAAAAACTCAGTTTACTAAAGTTTTCCTTAATCAATCCAAAACAAAAAATAAGCAAAATAGTCTAAATGCCTATATAGGTTATGCCGCCGAAAAGCTGATAAATATAACGAATATGCTGGTATTGAACAGGACTATGCATTGGTTGTTATATCCCTACATGACATGGGGGGGGGGGGGGGGGGGGGGCAACAAATGGCTAATGAAACTTGACCTGACCCACTGATTTTCTACCACCAGAGATCAGGACCCGACAGGCAACAAGTCTTGCATACACGGCAAATGGGAGAAATAAAATGTTATTTAATCGGGGAAAATATATATGGTGTATTAACGGCATGGATTTTTTTCAAACTCATATGTCATCATTATTTTGCATATTTCTAAGTTTGCCATTTTTCTACTATATATGGTGTTGAGATCATGTAGAACAAGAGTACCAATACAAATTCCAAAAGAATGTTATTGAAAATGATAGGCAAAGTTAAATGCAGCATGACCCTACTGTAGGCCTATATCAAGTTACGGACACCAAGATTTACATCTCAATGCACCATAAATTCTACATGGAAAATGAACTCTTGCCCAGATAAACAAATTCAGCGGCAATTTCCTCAAGGATGAGCTTATGCAGGCAGTGCGTGTATAATTGGTTGGCAAAACATTTGGCCAGACTTGTTGACAAGCTGATAACCAGATTACTGTGTACTATTACATAAAAGTCCATATTTCTCAGCAGGGTTCTTTTCCGTAATCTATGGTACTAAGGTTTATGCATGTGTACAAATAAAGAAGGGTCTTGATTTGATCTTTCAGAGATCGCGAAGCCAGTGGAGATCTTTAATAGTGGAGGAATATTTGAACAGATTCTTCCGTTGTATGGAATCAATAATCGAGCACATTATTATTCTGCAAGTTTTTCAGTTTTTGTAATCTAACTTGATTGTTATGGTGAGGCCATTGAAAAAAGAATATTACAATAATCCGACGAGAAAGAATCAGTGCTCTAACTATGTCTAGAGGCAAGTGTCGGTATCTGATAAACCTCGAATCATGTAGACTATACGAATCTGCCAATTTCACAGAGTGACATATGATGGTGACTGTTGGGTCATTGTCATGTTACAGTCAAATGTACCACCCAAGTTACTACGGCCAGTAGAGTGAGTTAAAGACACTACTGTCACAATATGGAGGAAGAGAGAGTGATGGAGACGACCTGATGGTGAGGGAAGATGAGATGAAAATTATGTTTTCTGGATTAAGTGTATGTTGTTTTAATTATCCATTGTTTGATATCATAAACACATCTAGTGGGCTTGAAAAGTACACATGTGGAATCACCAGGAACTTTAGGATCAACTTCAATGATACCTTGTATCTCATCGGGCGTAAGATATGATATTTAAGGTGATGCTGACGGAAAATGTGTCCAATAGTAGGGTTTTAAAACACAAATCCCAGTGGGCCAATAACAGAAACCTTGAGAAAGGCATAATTGAGATCAATGGTATCAGATAATTCAAGCAAAGATACACGGCATGATCTTTTCTCCAGATATGATTTAAACAACAGTAGAGCAGTACCTATTATACCAACTCTGGTTAATCTCTGGCAGCAAAATGTCCGTATCAACAGTATCGAAAGCTGCAGAAGGTCAACATGATGAGAAAAACCAGCCTTTTGATTGTCAATAGCTCTCTGAAAATCATTGAGCAAGTATATGCGCAGTCTACATGCGAAGCAGGCACAACTTTTTATGAAGTTAGAAATTAAATGGCAGATAGCAACTGTAACTGGTCTGAATGTTTCCGGACAGTATTATGTGAAACGATGATTTTTTTCAATACAGGAGTTATAATTGCATGACAGACGATCTACGGAAAGGACCTAATCAACAAGACTATTTAGCACTACGTACGGGACGGGATTAAAAACAGAAACATTGTTGTTTTAAACAACCAAGTAGGGAACAATCAAGAGTACAAGACTTTTGGGACATTTACTTATTGCGTTTAAGTAAATCGTCTTCAGAAAGAGAAAAAATGGTTTAAACTGAGTAACGTGTTGTACATATGGGAACTCCCTTCAATCTGTTCAACACTGAAATCAACAAAATAGGAATCCTAGCACGAACTCTTCCCAAGGTTGTCAACCTCAATGCGGTCATATTAACTTTACCAACAAAAAATTGACCAAATTCATTAGCAAGGTGTGGGGGAGAATTGGTTGTTGGAAGGGGTTTTTTTTGTTGTTGAGAAGTTCATTAACAGCACGATACATGTCCTTAATGCTACAGTTGCAGTCTGTTTTTAGAATATTATTATATCGTCCACACAAGATCACGGTTTATCCCATACATGTTGATATGGAGCAAGAAACATTCTCTCATGAAGACTCTCAAGTTGTTTTACAGGTAGTAACAAAATGAAATCCGTAAATGGTGACGTGTTTCTTTTAGGATTCACACTCGGTAAATAACATGAGAACCGTTTCTAAAAGGTACCTTAAAGAAATGGTGGAGCTCGGGTGAAAAACCAAGACTTGTTATCAATTATTAAGTAACAAATTCTGTCCAAGAGTATCTTAAGAATCATTACTTACTTAGAAGGGATGACCCCATTTAATTATATGGAGAGTTTCTCTTGAAAGAATGGCATTCACCCCAAAATCCCCATCTGTTAAAGTTTCCGCGCCGATATTTCCAATCCGTTTTGATGTTGGAGCGAAAAACGTGATTTTGTAAGCCCCATTAGAGTACTGTGTAAAATTAATATTGGTCGACAGAAATGGGGCACATTTTGCTCATAAACCTCCAACCAAAACTGAGGTAAATAAGAAAAAGTAGTAGCTTCTTCTTATACAAAATTTGACCATTCGGTGAAATCTGGGGTTCGGGGACGAGGCTATTAGCGATCGGACCATGACCTTTAATAAGCGAACTTCGAACGTAAAAACCAAAGGAGATTGGCCAGTTAATTCGCGGTTATTAGATCATAAAAACTTTCTTTCATACAGCCTAATATGCGGAAAGCTATTGCGACTGCTGGATTGGCCATGAATAAGGTTCACATGATATGAGAATACTTCAAGCTTTCTGTGTTAAGCCATTGGACTGTTGATCGTATCTTTCTCCAAACGTGCTTTACACGTCAACAAACATCCCCACTGAGTGTCAATATATTTCGCCCATAGGGGCAAGTCAAGCCTTTATTCACTATGAGTTACACTATGCTCATCCACCAAGGACACAGGTTCAATGGGTTTTACTTGTACATAGATTGACATTTGAATTTACCTTCGTGTGCTCTGGGTATCAATATCACTACCCAAAAACCAGGAGTGTATTTTAAATACGTTGGGGTATATGAAAGCTACTGAACTGTGCCAAAAGAAATTGAGATTTTACAGCTCATAGTGATTTCGGCTTTTCTACTAATTATAACGATGTTGACCCTGTAAAACGGGATTCACGGGAATTTTCCCCTCAAGCAAATGGGCTATACACCCATATTCAGACAGCGATGCGTTAACACTTTAACATTACTGTATGCTCACACAACAAAATAGATAATTGTCTGGAATTTTGAGACCACTGTGCAAAACGCAATGGGTAGAAACAAAATAGCCTACAGACAGAGACTACTGACACACAAAAGTTTTTTAAAAGGATTACTTTTATTACATGATCAATAAGATATAGGGAACTAAAATCTTTTGAGATGACTTCTCATGTTCTACCTGTATGATATTATATCTTCTCTCTTTCTATTTTAACATTGTGCCACACAATAGGGTCCACATTGACATATATTCTGGTTTAAAATCAAAGTTATTAATGGGACAGCTAGTAATTGTGCCATTTCCTAACACCCAACCATTGCTGGCGGAAAACATTTATATCAATGGATACTTGAAAGGTTACTCGCTAGTTCTCGAACAACTATAACAGTACTTGTTACATTGAAAAGTGTCTCGCTTTCAGGACTATGCATTTAATACTGTTCAGAATGCCAGCAACAAAATAAATATCCCTAAAGGATGAAATGTGATTGCTGTACCGTCTTCTATTTGTCAAGATTGTCGCGATGTTGATCATGTTGATATTTGGAAAGAGGAAACTCGTTGAACAAATCCTCTTATAATCTTTCATAGTTACCTTCATTTTAGTAGACACTTCGGCTCCCGTTTTAAAGACGTTAAAACTAAAACTCAACACAGATTAAATTTATGTAATTTAGTTAAAAATGTTGGGGAGCACTAAGAAGCTTAATGGGTGTATGTAATGGATGTGTCGTGAATTTGTTGCACCCAAAACTGATATGGAGATGTTCCATATTAACGAGGTTTGACAACGAAACAATTAACAGTCAGGTTAAGCCAATCAACCTTCGTAGCTTTAGCAAAATCTAGATGTGACATTGATGTACTCACCAGCAGAATCAGTGCAACAAGCTTAAGGATATATGATTAATTTTGTTAAATAAGTGACGCACATAAAGATGCACACTCACACGCAGCTTTGGATAGACCGACTGGACTTGGCACATTCAATTATATATAACTTACAGGAAAAACACAATTTTGGCAAAAGTCAATTATTTTTATATTTTATCTATTAGTTAGCCATCCAAACTGTATCGAAAGGTTGGACCTTGGGATTTTCACAGCAAGGTCATGAGACCTGACTGAGCGCCTAAGGCGAGGGTCAGCTCGGGTAGCAGCTGGCTGAAGATATCTGGTGCTTATCCATTAAACATGCGGTGGAAAAGAGTGACAATTCCAAATTCCCTGCGATGGCCCAATGGTTGGACGTGGTAAGAGGTAAGCTCACTCTCAGGGATACCAATGATGGAAAAGGCATGTCTCTGGATTGCATCAAGTTTGGATAGTGTAATGGGTGTTGCTCCACACCATGTTGAGCTTGCATATTCCATGTTGGATCGAACCATGGATTTATATATTTATTTCAACAATACACAATATCTTTATTAACCATTTATCTGGACCCGTGCTGGGCAATTTCCTGGACCTCGCACACCAAGGAATTTAGAGGTAAAGATTGACCAATTGTCACATGCAGCCAACACACTTTTGTGGGCAGACCAGCCGATTCAGCCTAGAGGCGAGGAGACATTATGTCTAAAAATCAAGGGCAGGTTCCGGCCAGAATTGCCTGTGTGTCGCCATCTTGGTTCAGCTTCACTGCGCTAAAACAATGAAACCACTGAAGCGAATATGGGCTACTTCTAGCCCAAGTAGCGTTATTTTCTCTTGTTAGATCTAGGGGAAATTTCACCCTTAAAACCAAATAGGAGTCCGCTCCGTGATTTTAAATTATTTTTAAGACAGTGAAATTAAAGTTCGACAGCTACCGAGTTCCGTGCCCCCTCAATCAAACCAACTTCTTGATTAAACTTTCGTTTGGAGGTCGTTTGAGATGTTTACAAAATATGCGGGTACTCTTGTGATATTTAAGATGGCATCAAAATAGCTGATAAGAATTATAAAATTGAAGAGAAAATCATATATGGAATTACATTCATGAAAAAAAAAATATTGGAAAAGTAACCATAAAATACCATTCTTGGGCCGTCAAGACCTAATGCCAAGCATGATTTCATATGCTTTGAATCCACGATGGCGTTCACAATGTTTGCCATAATGGTTTATTTAACACTTCTTAAGGCAGGCGACTGTCAAAAACTTCTCTGAGAGTAAATGACGGAAGATACGATATTGGGAAAGATTGTGCCAATACCCTGTGAATTCGACGGCCTCAACGGAATAAACTGCATGTTAAAGCTTGTGGTGGCAGAATACTGAATTCATACCCGATTTTGTTGCACTTATATAACGATTTGTGGCCAATATCAAAACTATAATGAAAACATAAACAGCTAAAGGAAATTGTTACAAATAATAAATAACATTGCAACTACGAATACAGAGGTATAATCAACTCGAAGCGGAATTCTTATAATAAGAGTGCTATTATTATTATTAAATAATGACAATAGCACTCTTTTTCTTAATTCTCTGTAGCTTATTTAAATAGAAGCATAGATGGTTAAATCATCAATTAAAGGTGCGTGTTCCGATCGTCTTTAGGACCCCCTGATTTACCCGAAAGTAGTATCGATTTTGATATCAGATGAAAGGCCTTATTTTCTCATTGTCGTTCTGAAATTTGAGCCCTCAAATCCATTTCATTCCCAAGATATAAACAAAAAACCGCCGTTTTAGTGATTAACCATCAATATTATAGCACAGTATTGAATAGGACTTTGCAACATGAATTATTGCGTCTACCATCAAAACCTCCAGTTTGTTTCTTACGGTACTTGATGGGATGTATTAGCAAGTGTCAGGCTCTCATATCAAGAAGAGAATACAATACACATAAATCGGAACAACCACCCTTAATGCAAAGAATTACTTGTAGTTGTTTCATCAAAAACGAAATTTTGAAGTTTTACATTGGTACCTTGCAGTTTCAGTAAAAAAGTAAAAATGTCAAAGAACAATGAGAACATAATTATACTTAGCTACTCGATGTTGTTGAAGCAGCTATTTTCACACTGTAGTAGAGAAGCCCAATTTCACCAGTATATTTTAAGTAAATTATCCTTTAAAAGACGAACTCCCGAGTTAAATGCATTGCAGCCTAAGGCTTTACTCTAGTCAATTTCGTATCTCAAGAGCAACAACGTGCTGTTGCAATCTAATTATTGCTAAGTGCCCCTGACAACAGGTAGCGATATATATTTCCCTAAACTATTTCTTGTTATGGAATTCCTAATGAATAGTTAGTATGTGTGTGTGACTGTCAAATCTACGCCACCATTACCGAAAATAACTGTGATACTTTTGTGGTGGAAAAACAATCCAAGAAATCTCAGTTGGTTTCCGATGGACAACTCTTTACAAAGAAGAAATCTTTCTCGTCCATGACTCGCTTATTGTAAGAATTTCACAGAAATATATCACTTCAGATTAAAACTTCTCAACATATTCAAACGATCGACATTTAAAAAAAATAGCCATCAGCATCAATAGCTTAGGTGATGAATTGCCTGCACGTGTTCTAGTTTCTCTGCTTCAGGATGCACAAAGGAGTACAGAAATTGGGTATCCTTTGCAAGCAGTAGGGCGTACGAAACGAAGAGAATTTGCACGAGATGATTTGTGGTTATTAGATCACGCTCTTTTCAAACAGCCCAGATATGGGGTAGTTATTTGTTTCCTCTCGGGGTGCGCCATTGAAAACTCCCGCATGTTCACTTTGACATATTCTTAAAGAATAGTTCCACTTCCCTGTGTGTTAGCGTATTGAACCTGTTGATTGCAATCTTTCTCCCAATGTTTTTACCACCTATAAACTGTGTTGAAGCTAAAAGAAAAAAAAATCCGACTGAGTGTCAATATTTTTCGCCCGTAGGGGCAAGTCAGCTTTAGTTTGGCTTTCTTACTATTACTTTGTAGCGCCTTGATGATTTAAGGCGATGTTGACACTGTGAAACGGGAATCTCATCAAGCAAATCGGCTATACTCCCACTTCAGCTAGCGATGCACTTAAGGTAAATTTATCACGGAAATCTATTTGTTTGGCAACCTTATAGTACTTCACTCAAAAGAGACGTTGGTTTTAAAGGGGGATGGCCCGATTTCAGGATATGAAGTTTTCATCTTGATAGATTGGCCTTCACCCCAAAACCCCATCTGTAAAGTTTAGCGCCGAAATTTCAATCCGTTTTCATGTGACAGCTAAAAACGCGATTTTGTAAGCCCCATAGAGTACTGTGTAAAATTAATATTGGTCGACCAAAATGGGGTACATTTTCACTCATAACTTCCAAACCAAACATCCTTTGGCCCTAAGATTTCGCAGGGTAATGAGAAAAATAGCAGCTTTCTTCTGATACCAAAATGTTGACCACTTCCGGTAAAATATGGGGCTTCTGGGAACGAGGCTATTAGCGATCGGGCCATGGACCTTTAAAACCACAATCGATTTCGCAACATACACTGTGTGTAAGAAGAAGGTTCTCCCAAAATCTATTTTTTTAATTATCTCTTAACCTTGGGAAATATTATCCACAACAAAGTTCATGGGGAATCTTTTGGATATTTTACATGACTATTTGGCTGTCTCTCACCAAAGACCCCATGTTTGGCACGTCCTCTGTCAACGAATGCCCCTGGGTTGGAAGCGCCAGCCATACACCTATTTCCATATGTTTTGTTCCTGTTCCAGTCTAGCCATAAATTGGCAAATTGGCAAATTGGTAAACGAGGGCGCCATTCGCTAATTAAGGGGGACTGTACCCATTACAGTCACCCTTAATTGGCGATAATGTTTGTTATTAAAGGTGCATGTTCCGATCGTCATTGGGACCCCCTGATTTACCCGGAAGTAGTATCGATTTTGATATCAGATGAAATGCCGTATTTTTCTTATTGTCGCCCTGAAATTTGAGCCCTCAAATGCATTTCATTCCCAAGATATAAGCAAAAAACTACCGTTTTAATGGTTAACCATTAATATTATCACTGTATTGAATAGGGCTTTGCAACATGCATTATTGCGTCTACCATCAAACTGCAAGTTTGCTTCCCACGGTACTTGATGGGGTGTATGTACAAGTGCCAGACTCTCATATCAAGTAGAAAACACAATACACATAAATCGGAACAAGCACCTTTAAATGTGAAATTGCTATATTCAAGTATAGGTCTGATGATGAGGGGCAGAATATTCTCCTACACGCTCTTTCATTTCATATATATACAATGACGGAGATTTATAGATAAAATCTTGCTTTTGTGGGACAAGTTTGGAGAAGACTTATAGGCCTTTTACCTTCTGTTACCAATTTCATCCGAAGCTTACGACCCAACTTCCCCGCCATCAACAAGACAAGACACTATGAGTTCATAAGCTCAATAAGCTCATAAGTACAATTAGCTCATCTACCAAGGACACAGTTTAACGGGTTGTACTTGTACATGTATTGACATGAACTGACCTTGTGTGATCTGGGTTTCATATATCATACCCCGAAAAACCAGGGGTGTATTTTCTAATACATTGTTGAATGAAAGCTACTGAACTGTGCCAAGGGAATTGGAATTTTACTAGAACATAGTGAGATATGCTGAATGCTGAATCGCCAAGCTGTAGGCAACAGCATCATGAAATCAACAAAATCAAGCATGTTTAATCGACGACGTTACTTGTTCATATAGGTAGTGATACGATTTTGAAATCGATGTGGTCTTTAACTTTAACAGTTAACAGTGAAGATTGTTCAGAACAAAGATGTCTAAACAATCTTTCAATAAGGATGTTGACATAGGATCCAAGTCGCATGACGATGAAGATGATTGCATAACAAAATCCCAAACACAATCCTCTGTCACTGGCTCAAATTCAACAAAGCTGCTGGTGCAGATTTCAGCTTCATAACACTTAGCAAAACCAATAAACCATAATTATTATCCCGCTTGTCACGTATTGCATCAACCTTTCCATGGAAGAATGAGGCAACGTTATATACCAAAGTTCCAGCGCAACACCCAGCGCAACACACATCCTTTTTTAACCTTCTGAGAAAGCTGCTTGTCATTACATACAGAGATTTCAGTGCGGCAATAACTACATTTGGATTCTTGAACTATTTGATTGTACATCCTACCAAATATAAAACGTTAAGTCCATGAATCTCATTGCCATTGGGACCGTTGCGGATGTTCCAAAATGACTAAATGATACTGCCACCTGGGTTTAGCTGGAAATACTTTCATAACAGGGAATAGGGAATAGAATTACAAAGATGTTAGATATTAACTATATTTTATGTTTTATTAAGGAAGACTTAGGTCACTTTGGATTCTTCCAGGCAAATCGTGGTCTGCCTCACGTTGTTTTACGTGTGAGCAGTGTTACGTATGGGCAGTAACAGACGACACGAAGTCAATCATTTATAATATTTCTTTTTTTTTTATGGTCTGACCAATTAATGTTTAAAAACAAAGTCTGTTTAGATTGGCTCATTTTGTAACACACAAGAGAGTGTCGGTTAACACAAATAGTAAACCACACATTTTCGATACGAGATGGCATAAACTTGGAAATACGGATTCGAAGAATGATGTCTGAATGTCATAGTTCAATTCTTGTTGTGATTTGTAAAATGGTTAACCCACTTGTCAAACATTGTCTGGACTGTGGGCTGGAAAGATTAATAAAATAATAAAATGTAATGAACAAAAAATATATTAAGGAAGATTTATGTCACTTTGATCTTCCAGGCAAACATGTTCTTGCTCAGAGTATATTGTATGGGCAGCTGTGACGTATTGGGCCGTAAAACAGAAGGACACTAAGCTAAGTCCAATCCCACTTGATACACACCCAAAAGGGGCTCCAATAGAGTTGCTCGCATGCGCGCCTTAATAAGCTCTACCCCTGCATGTGCAAATATGCCCCAGGACGAGGGAAAATCACTATGTATTACAGGTGAGTTCAAATGGAATGTCCCAAAATATCCTGATTTTTTCTTGTCAAAACTGTGCAAGGTAGCCTCTTAAAATTGTAAAATATTTCAAAAGTACATTTAAATAGCTTTCAAAGGAATTTTGATTTTTCATTTTGGTTCAGGGCAATCAATATCGGCACTACATTTAAAAAAGGCCCTCAGATTTGCCTTTGTACAAGAGTCTATTGATTGGTAATTGAAGCGCAAAATTTCAAGTGGATACCTATGTGTGCTGACACACTCTGGTTATTAAGTTGGGATTAATGCAACAACAAGTGCAATTATATTTTGACTGTTTGGAATTCTTCAAGGTTTGGAATGAACTCGTTTTTAACTATTAACTAAGGCAAAACAAAAAGATATTGAAAAATACACACCAAAACCAGGTTTCAATTTAAGTGATACACCTTAGTTGTCTAAAGGTCAAACATCAGACTTTTTTGGAACAATTTTCTTTCATGATAAATATTAATCATTTTGTGCTTCACTGTGGTGAATAAATGCAACAAACAAGAAAGTTGTTTGCCTATCTCTTTTTTTCTGGATCCTGGTTTGTGAATTACACTGTTAACATGTTTACTCATCTTCGATGGTTTACTGTACTAAATTTGTACACGCGGCATTTCGGGAGCCCTCTAAAAATGAGGCCATAACTTGAAAATTAAAATGCATGAATCTCGGGATTTTTGACATGGTGATTAAGAAGTAATTATTTGTTAATATAAAGTATATAATGATATTCTAAAAAGATTACAAATATTTTTAATATTTTTTTTTTCATCGGGGAACAATCATTTTGACTCATACTGTATTTCAATCAAGCCTCATTAACTCCAGATCAAGCAACCAATATAAACGACTTTTATCAAATCTCTCAAAGAATCAATTTTGTCATTAACTTAATGTGCAATAGCGATTCCGGGTTTATTTCCCGAATTATTATTATTATACAGGCGTCAATATGTAATATAATATATTTATATTGTCAATGCAACACTAAATAATACCCTTTCAAAGCGGTAATATGAGCCATTCACGGAATAGATGTTTGATCAAAAGTAATCAATTTGTTATCCCATAGTAAGGTGACTTGCATTAATGATTGATTGGTATTTAGATAACCCGTGGCAAGCTAGGATTACATCTGCGAGGAAATAGGGAATATACATGATGCATGAACATGATATTATGAACATTGTTTTAGAACATATTATATTCGAAACTACAAAAGAGAAAATACGATACCCCTTTACACTTAAAAAGACTTGATTTGAACACTAGAATGTTGATCTACTTAAATGAATCTCCAAAACCCTTTTTTTTCAAAATCCTAAGAATTATGCAAATCATCTCCAGAAAAGGAGCACACCTCCGAATACTGCTGGAGTGAGTGAAGTCGATTCCTTGGAACGCCTCCTCCCAGCGCTCACGACATTTCCTGTCCAAGCTTCTTCCCCGGGTTCAGAATTCAGGAAATCATTGTAAAGAGTATCACATTCCTCATCCCAGGATGGGATATAACTGCGACGACAGCCACGTGGAATGGTCTTCTTTGCTATATTAATAAAGAGTTTACACAGTGCTGTGTAAGAATTGTACAGGTTGGAGGAGGTTGGTGTCGGGAGGTTGGGAACTTCTGAATCCACCAAGTTCTTAAACTGGTCCCAGTCTGCCTCACGGAAGTTCCACCTTTTCACTGGCTTTGTTGGTATAGGCTTAGCAGCTCTCCTGGGGATCAGTGATGAGTCTGTGTTGGGACTTCGGAAAGCGGTCGAGAAACAGTACGATGGGACAGGATGGTGTCCATATAGGGTCCATGATTGGTAGTTGTATTCCCCTTCCAGAGTCGAAAACTGGATGGTTGCTTGGAGTCGTTCAAAAGTTGTACGCCGGATTTGGAAGCCCAGTCCTCTAGGGTAGCTCCGTCAGCGTTGGTATTCCTGTAACCCCAGGTAATGCATTGACTGTTAAAGTCACCAGCCCGTAAAGGCAGGGTTGCATCATTAATGGGTTAGGAGAGTCTGCTTGAAGCCGATGGTTAGGTGGCTTGTAGACATTGGGGACATGGACCCTGCCAATTGGGGTCGTTGCTATTCCAGGGTGGGGGGGAAGTCTGCAGGCGAGGTTGCAATTTGTTTCCATTGGCTGAGTTACTAGCAAAAGGTGGCAATCCCTTGGGTAGCGCTGTCGGTGTGAGGCAGCTAGAGTGTAGCTGCAAATTAATGTTCAGAATGGAACTGTCAATAGTTATAGGGTGTCTCTTGGAGGAGAATCGCAGTGGGACTTTATGCGTTGTGTAAGGTGTTCGATGATATTGATCTTTGCCCTAGTGAGACCTTCCACGTTCAGTGGAGCAATGAGATGCCATCTGACTTGACATCCGGTGATGCCTGCCCTAATGAGGGAACGGTGTCCAGACTGGCATCAGATTGTGTCCTTTTCTGACGGGACATGATAATAATACAGTGAGATAAAAAAAAGATAAAAAAAAGACACGTTAGTTAAAAAGACAGTGAATTAAAAGGACAACGGATTAGCGTAGCCTCAGTTGATTATCATTCGGCTGAAAAGATCATTTTTCGGGGTAGGGGTTCACCACGAGAGGTTGATAATGTTGAACCACAAAATACATGAAACAAGAATAGTCTTTAACAAGACAACCATCGCTTAGCGAGGATGTTAGTACTTAATATGGCTAGTGTAAATACTGGAGATCAAATGGAAACCCCTCTCGTACTTAAGAGAGATTATATACCGCAGTATATATGTCAAGCATCTACCATA
The DNA here is from genome assembly GCA_023653785.1 of Ophioderma brevispina. Classification (NCBI taxonomy): domain Eukaryota; kingdom Metazoa; phylum Echinodermata; class Ophiuroidea; order Amphilepidida; family Ophiodermatidae; genus Ophioderma; species Ophioderma brevispina. The sequence continues at coordinate 15,474 of JAMKCH010022122.1, forward strand.
CTAATGCAATAGGTGAGTGCCACCAGGCACTTTCACACTGTACTTGCCCAATATGCCCCAATTCCAAGAAAAAAACCCTCGTAAAAGTGTTAGCATTTAATTTGGTTTAATTTATACAGTCTGAGCGGGTTATTTCTTGGTTTGGTAATTTTTCCAAAGAGGCAATGTGAACACGTATTCAGTCAACTATATACAGTTGTCACAAGGATTTTCATATAAAGCCTACAACGTCCTTGTTACGACTGTTCAGCAATGTGGAACATTGTGGGTAGTTATCAATCAAAATAACATACACCGAGATTACAAATTTCAAACTTTACAGGAAAACGGGTTTTAAAATCAACGCCTGTGTAAATTGGGCTGTCATCCAATCGAACGCTTTGGTTCTAACTGCTTAGGAAATGTAAACGGAATTTCAGAGTAGGCATATACCATGTCCTTAATTCTTAAGGATAAGGGAACAAGAGTACTTTGTACTGTACATGAGGACAACCACCCAACTATGGCAGACTGGCATGACATATTTTTCCCCATGGTGACCTTGAATCATTTTAAACCTACTGTGTTTTAAACGTAATTGTCCTAGATATTGCAAACTAAACCTTTTTTAATCGTAAGGTCCAGATGAACATGCCTATACACCTTTTATTCACATATGAAATTTTTAAAATTTGACCCCTGTTAATCTAACCCCCTCCTCCCCCCGCTCCATATTTCCAAATAATAATAATATAATAAAAATATTTAATTCTTTTAACGCGCGACAAATCCACCGAAGTGCTCAGGGCGCTGCTGTGGAGCGCCTTAGGCTGCTACAACACAACGAGTATATCCAGAAACAACAAGGAAGGCTTTATGGGAAGAAGTCCGATTTTAGATACAGGAGGAAACCTGCGAGGACGGGTATGGATCAGCAACCAAGTTCACGTACGACACAGGCTCCACAGGGAATTGAACCCGAGCCGCATTGGTGAAAGGCGAGATGATAAGCCACTACACCAGCTTACCCTCTCTATGTTCACGGTTGCATAGAAAAACACTCAAAACATTTAGTGCATTTTTTGCAAGGTCATATACAAACTCGCGGTTTCTACCACTACGTATATGACAAGCTAAAAGGGTCATAACGTGTTGCAACAACGCGTTGCTTTTGAAATCAACGCGTTGATAAAGCAACACGTTTGGATCAATACCTTATGACCCTTTAGGATAGCTGAAAGCAACGCGTTGTTTTTTCAACGCGTACAACGCGTTTAGACCAATACGTTATGACCTATTTGGTTCGCTTGCTCAAAGCAACGCGTTGCTAAAGGTAGTCAATAGAAATAGACCTTCAGAAAGCAACGCCTTGCTTTCAGCAAGCCAAAAGGGTCATAAGGTATGATCACAATACGTTGCGTTCCTTAAAGGTTTATTTCTATTGGTTACTGTAGCAACACGTTGCTTTCAAAAGCAACGCGTTGTCGCAATACGTTATGACTCTTTTAGTTTGCCATATTCGTATTATTACATACACATTTATCATAATATACCACCCTCAATGGAAACCGGTCCCAAAGCACTGTAAAGTATGATTAGCATTGTGCGCCCGTGTGTTGGATTAAGAGTCAGTGACTAGTGACTAGAAGGTAAATATTATATTAGCATCTTCAGAGAGTTCAGGAAGTTTCAAGTGGATGACGGTCACTGACCGTTTTGGATTTTCTTTACAACAACAGTATAAAACATTCCCGGAAATGCAAATTCAGATCAAATAAGGAGGCAATGTGGTTTTTGGGGTGTATAATCATTATAAGAGGGCTGTTTTGATATAGAGTGTATCGGTGAGCATGGACAAGAGAGCGCAAGATCTGTAGCCATGGCGCGTATGTTCACGGTATTATGTTTGATAGAGATTACATTTGCAGGGGACGTTTTGGGAGTTTTGCGTTATGCACAGGTAAATTTAACAGAGGCATGATTTATGTTGAAACTTCATATTTTTTTCTTAAGTTATATGATATTACTAATGATCTTTGAACAAAGTGATTTGATCTGATGTTCTTCTAAACTGTCAGAATTTATTCTCTAACATGATAGTTGCAGACTATCCGTAATGAGTATAAGCTTAAGGGTTATGTTCAAATATGCAATCCAATCTCTTAGATATCTTGTGACTGTTCCTGAGCTTACGATACCAAGCTGGAAAATGTTAGATCATTTCACACGAATGTAATCAAGTCGTACCTGTAATGTCATTAAAGGGCCACTCCAGCCTTATACATAGCCCTATGGCCCTTGGTATTCCAAAGCTCTCCGATGTTTATCTGGAATCGTATTCGCTTGCTTACGGCCAGGTGTATGATTGAAGGCTGATGATCGCGTTCTTCACGCCCTTAGTTCCAAATTATCTAGAGAAAATCTCTGGAAGCGGAAGAATGCAAAGCATGGAATTATCAATGGCAAGAAGAATTTCGAAATTGCAACAAAATCCATCACTCCTGACCTACGCAAATGGACGAAGGTCAACGAAACAATCAAAAAGCCTTCATCACCGCCGTAGAGAATATGGAGGGGATATTATCCAACCCTTATCCAGCAAGGGGGGAAAACATGCGTCAATCATGATTCCGAAAAACTTGATCTTACATGGGATCTATTATTTGACCTGCCTCGGGGTGTCTTGAGTTTTGCAGTTAGGGCATGTATCGACTTTCTCCCAACGTTTACCAAATCCTGCGTATTGGGGCAAGCGCAGCAGTATTAAGTGCAATTTCTGTTCTAACAAGGAAACCTTCCATCATAATCAAATTGCTCTATTTCACTCGCTCAAGGTTAGATATACATGGAGCGCATAATTTTTCCCTCCTTGCTTATCTTGTTAAAATCAAAGAATAATTTATGAGATTGCCGTATCTGTACATTTAAAACTCATGCAGACATCCCGGCATCGTCTATCAACGGGCAGGGTACATTCCGCCCGACATTCTTCGAACCAGTCAACGCCGGATCTTGTCATTGTGGACAATGTCAAGAAAACGTTATCCATGTTGTAGAACTTACTGTTCCGTTCGATTGAATCAGTGAAAAGCTTACATTCTTAAGACCGAAAGGTATACATCTTTATTGTCGGACATCAAACCGCAAGGGGTTAGGGGGTACCAGGGTGAACTTCATTGTGTCGAAGGTGGCTCACGGGGTCTTATTACCAAAGAAAATAATAAGAGGGTTAGTGCAAGATTTCAAATTTAGTGGTTTTCTGAAACCAAGAATTGCTTTGTCCATATGACTGTCAGAATCGCACTCTTGTGCAGTATTGCACTGGTGGAATTCAGACCAAGGCCCTCTTGGGAGGAGTGTCCCTACCTCAAGATCTAACAAGGGCTTTGTTCACACTCTCCCAAGACCGACTCTTTCCACATTTTTTTAAAAGATGTATTGTCTATAAATTCCTGATTATTTTACCTGTGGAATACCACTGGGAAGAGAGTAAAGGCGGGTTTAATTTTCTGTGGACTTTTATATGTTTCCTCTTGGATATGTAATGTCTTTTTATGTCATTGTGTATTCTGTGCTATCCTGTATTGGGGAAAATTTTTTTGGGGGATTTTTACCGTCCATCCGTAGCCTGGATTATCTGTAACGTCTTTTTTGATTTAATAAAGATTGATAAATTATTTTTAAGAGATGATTTTTAAGTCACTGGGCCGAGAATGCCATAGGAACTGCATGTAGCAGTTTCACAACTTACCGTTTGGAAATCCCCAATTGCCCAAATCGAGCAGATCTGTGTCCTACCCGACCTGTACGAACCACAGTTATGTCTCCACATCTTGATCGATTACGCTGTGACAACAGAGATACTGAATGCTTGTGCTTTGCCGTATTGTAGTATAAACGGGGATAACGAAATGAATAGTTGGTTGTCACGTGTCAGGTACCAGGTAGTGTCAGGTATCAGATATCAGTTTGATCTTCTAGGGGGCGACCAGATATATATAGATCCGACTATGTTTTAAATCACGGTCTGTACATATGACCCTCTGCCAAAGTGCTATTATTTTTTTTCCAAAAGACACCGTGTATTATGTCCTAAAACAGTACAAAATTTACCTTTTCCCTACTGATTAAAAAAACCGACGTACGATGACGATAATCGGTTGTTTTTTTCCAATGTAGGGATAGGACGTCATTTTTACCTGAATGGGTACCCGGAAGCAAAATAATAAACCAATCAATGCAGTAGTGACGTCTCAAATCTTTATTTTGCAAAATGGCTGTTATTCCCATAATAAAATTCCTTTTTAAGATTCAAAACATCTGTATTTGTTCTTTAATAATTAATATTCAATTGTCCTCGCATGAAAGTGAAAAAGATGGGTCCATAAGTCTACAAACTGATGAAAAACATAGCCAGCCGGCCTAAATACCCACTTACCGTGTGGGACGCTGAATGAGGCAGACGGATCCCCGGGTAGTTTTAGCAGGATTACAGCCACTTGCGCGCGTCTGCGGGGGTATGCGTCGAGTATGGTGAACCAATACACACTATGAAAATTGAAATATTGCACATCCAATGTATTAACTTACTACGATGTCAACATATCTATCAAAGAAGGTAAGTGATGGCCCTTTTTAGAGCAAATATCCCTCCCCACAATGATAGTCTAGGCCATTGGAGACTAGAGATACATTTTGCACTAAAAATAAACATACTTAAAACAGATAGGGACGTTAGTAAGAGGTTAAAGAAACGCAGGTAATGGTAGGCAACTTTTTTTAAGGTTTAAGTTTCCATAACTTTAATCAAACCAATGTGTATAT